>QFDD01120467.1:0-12453 GCA_006871305.1 Vachellia collinsii
GGGAAGGGATTGGTTTGAAGAGTACGTTTCGTGGGCTGTAAGTTAAAAGGATGGAAAATGGATGCGTTTGAAGAATATGTGTTGACGGGTGAAGGAGGAAGGAGTGGGGTTTGTTGACTTTTGAGGCATATTGCTGGGAGAGGGACGAAGGCAAGCAAGCGCAAAAGTCAAAGGTAGCGCTTGCAAGAGTTGAAACGTTGTCAGTATGGATGGTGCTTTTCCTAGGCTCGCTCGAATTTTTGATTCATTTGTCGAGTCCAGCATTGACGTCCGTGTCCATCTCGCTTCTTCATTACTGTAATCTTCCGCATCACTCCATGGTCCCCACTTAATTTCGAGGATGCAGCCAACATTTGATTACCAGGTTAAAACCCATACGGACACTCCCATTGCGTCATCTCAGGCTAAATTCTTTAAAATTTATTAGTATTATATTACATCAAGATAAAGTACCAACTTTAAAATACTCCTCTTTTTTTTATGAGAGTGAAAACCATATTTTGTACCTACATTTATAAATACATGAATAGTCCTTTTGTTTTTTTTAATAATATCCTTGAATAAATAAAAATAACTGCAATTTGATCTCACTGTCAGCATTAATAGAAAAAAGGAGTCAGAGTGCATCTCTCAATTCCAACTATTTTATTTAATGGAATAAATTTATTCTATCATAATTCCACAACCTCCGCTTTTTAATTAGTTGAATTTGTTTTAGAATGAAGGTAATTAATTAATATATTTATTATTTTTTTAAATAATTTATCTAACTTATAAATTTATATATAACTATTTTAAAATATAATTATAATTAAATAATTTATTTAATTTTATTAAAAAATCACTAAAAATATTAAAAATGAAGCCATTATCGTCTAAGCTAACTGAACCCAAAAGTTCGTTGCCCATCATACCGGTGCTATTGTTTATGGTCTTCATCAACCCAAACTAGAGCAGCCAACTGACACGGGGCTTCCATCGCTCCCTTCCACCTGACCTAAGGCTTCAACGACACAGTCCCGAGCAAACCACTATGATTGGGTTCATCATCTGCTGGTTTCACTTCCTCCTCAATCGATGGTTTGTATTCAACATTGAGGTCAATAGAAGAAACGTCGACATCGGAAGCAAAATCAGGTGGAAGAGCCCATACCCATTTTTTGGCTGGTAACGAACAAGTGTTGACAGTAACAAAAACTGAGGAATCTGCAATTCTAAACAAGCTATAACTGTTGAGTGAGACCCAGGAAGACAAGTCAGGGGCATATGCGTGTCACATGTTACTTCACATTGTCTCTCGCCTTTGGTATTCAAGGATCCTCTCTCCCCAACAAAAGCCGTTTTACAAATATGTATCCCAGACCGGTGCATTTTGCACTGTTACATCAATCGAAAAAAGCCCCGCGAGGAGAACATTTTCTGATCTTTTCCAGCAATGTTCCAATCTGAAAGCTCTGGGTCCTGCCAAACAGGCCCATGGTCAGATGATTGTATCTGGTTTTGTCCCCACCATCTTTGTTTCCAATTGTTTGATGCATTTGTACTCGAAATGTTCCAACATGGACTATGCGTTCAAGATGTTTGACAAAATGCCTCATCGAGACTCTGTCTCCTGGAACACTATGATGTTTGCCTACGCAGGAAGTGGAAACATGGTGAATGTACAGTCCTTTTTCGACTCAATGCCTGAAAGAGATGTGATTTCTTGGAATACTTTGCTCTCTTGTTATTTGCGGGATGGCTCTAACCAAAAGTCAATTCAAGTTTTTATTCAAATGAGAACGGCAAATGTGCAACCAGATCGCACTACATTTGCCGTTGTTCTGAAAGCTTGCTCTGGTCTGGAAAACTATAATTTAGGGATACAAATTCACTGCCTTGCGATTCAAATGGGCTTGATTGATGATGTGGTGACAAGTTGTGCAGTGGTAGACATGTATTCAAAATGTAAGAAGCTAGATGAGGCTTCTCTGGTTTTCTATGAAATTCCTGAAAAAAACTGGATATGTTGGGGTGCTATAATTGCGGGGTGTGTTCAGAATCATCAGCTTATGGAGGGTCTAGAATTGTTTAGAGATATGCAAAGAGAAGGTATTGGGGTGAGTCAGTCAACATATGCTAGTATTTTTAGAGCTTGTGCGGAATTATCTGCATTTAGAGTTGGCATACAATTGCATGCCCATGCCTTAAAAGCAAACTTCGAATATGATATCATCGTGGGAACTGCCATATTAGACATGTATGCAAAATGTCAAAGCATGACTGATTCTCGAAAGCTATTTAATTTGTTGCCCAATCCTGGACGTCCGTCATATAATGCCATTATTGTTGGATATGCCAGGCAAGATCAAGCTAAAGAAGCTATGGGGACCTTTCGGTCTTTACAGAGATCAGGTCTTGGCTTTGATGAAGTTAGCTTGTCTGGTGCATTTAGTGCTTGTGCAGCGATCAAAGGGTATTCAGAGGGGATTCAACTACAAGGATTAGCGTTCAAATGCAATTTAATGTTTAATATCTGTGTTGCAAATGCCATTTTAGACATGTATGGTAAGTGTGGAGCTCTAACTGAAGCCTGTCTAGTGTTTGATGAGATGGTAATGAGGGATGCAGTGTCTTGGAATGCAATCATTGCTGCTCATGAACAAAATGGAGAAGTGAATAAAACACTTCCACTTTTTGTTTCAATGCTGCAGTCTAAAATGGAACCAGATGAGTTTACTTATGGTAGTATTCTAAAAGCCTGTGCTGGCAAGAAAAATTTAAACTGTGGTATGGAGATCCATGGAAGAATTATGAAGTCTGAGATGCGGTTAAACCCATTTACTGCAAGTGCACTTGTTGATATGTATTGCAAGTGTGGAATGCTAGAAGAGGCGGGAAAAATCCATGACAGAATGGAAGAGCAGACAGTTGTTTCTTGGAATGCAGTTATTTCAGGATTCTCATTGCAGAAGCAAAGTGAAAATGCCCAGAGGTATTTTTGTCACATGCTTGGAATGGGTGCAACACCCGACACTTTCACGTATGCTACAATTCTTGATACCTGTGCTGACTTGGCTACTATTGAACTTGGGAAGCAGATTCATGCTCAAATCCTCAAGCGACAATGGCATTCAGATGCATACATAGCCAGCACTCTTGTAGACATGTACTCAAAATGTGGAGAAATGCAGGATTCCAAATTAATGTTTGAGAAAGCGCCTAATCGAGATTATGTTACATGGAATGCCATGATTTGTGCTTATGCCTGCCATGGTCTCGGAGAAGAGGCAGTCAAAGTATTCGAGGAGATGCAGTTTCTGAATCTCAAGCCCAACCGTGCAACTTTTATCTCAGTCCTCAGAGCTTGTGCACATATGGGTTATGTAGACAAAGGGTTAGATTACTTCCAGAAAATGCAAAGCCACTATGGTTTGAATCCTGAGTTGGAGCATTACTCATGTATGGTGGATCTCCTAGGTAGGTCAGGTCAAGTGAGTGAAGCTCTGAGGCTTATTGAAAGCATGCCTTTTGAAGCCGATGAGATCATTTGGAGGACTCTTCTTAGCATTTGCAAGAGTCAAGGGAATGTAGAAGTGGCAGAAATAGCAGCAAATTCTTTACTACAACTAGACCCTCAGGACTCTTCTGCATATGTTCTTTTATCAAATATTTATGCTGATGCAGGGATGTGGGGTGAGGTTTCAAAGATAAGAAGAATAATGAAGGATTATAAGTTAAAGAAAGAGCCTGGTTGCAGCTGGATTGAGGTAAGAGATGAGGTGAATGCATTTATTGTTGGAGATAAAGCTCATCCAAGATGTGAAGAGATATATGAGAAAATTCATTTGCTTCTTTATGAGATGAAGTGGGCTGGATATGCACCTGATGTTCATTTTATGCTGGATGATGTGGTAGAAGATGAAGAAGAGCCTTTGGAGCTCAGGGCAATCTACACGCAGTGAGATTATATAGATATAGAACCACACCTAAAAGGGATTTAGACTTTTACTAAAAATTAAAATCCTATTTTATCCATACCTTTTAACATCAGCTAGCGTTTTTGGATGTGCACCAACCCATTCCACTTCAACTAAATGATTTATTGAGGTCAAACCAACATAGATCGAGTCGAATAGGACTCTTCTAGATAACAAGCTCTACCATTAAGCATTTAATGTAGATGTATTCATCGGACATGAATTTGAAACATCTAATTAACCTAATATGACAACCTTTTAGTTTATTGGCTAGTTTTGATAATAATGAATTACGTGATTTTTTTTTAATTTTGAAATTGTATATAGATTATTTTTCTTTCATTATATAAGTTGATTTTCAAATATTGTTAAGCACAATTCAGAAAATCTCAAAGCCATCTTAATACAGCATTTTTTGGTAGGCAAATAGATTCGTTACACAGAGGTTATGATGCCAAGCGGAGAAAACAAGCAAATCAAATCGAACCGATCTAGCATCATGTTTCCCTTTCACGAACATTTGAAGATAAAAATATATTTGATTAATGTGAATGTGAGGGTTGTTTGACTGCTTTATTATTTGATGATTTTTGTCAAGGTTTATTGAATCTTTTTAGCATGTCAAACCATCTTTATCATGTTTACCTCTGGACGACTTTTCTGAAGACAGCTAATCGAAATTACCTAATCCCCTCGCATAATTCATTGGTTTGCATTGTTCATTGTTATTGCCTAAAACTATGTGGACATTTCCTGAATTCACTTTCTTATTTTACGCGATTGATTTTCATGCTCTTCCAACGGATTCTGTCTTCATATTATTCTATGATGTTTTTATCGACCGGTAGTTTAAAAAATCTGTGACTCTGTCCCAACATATTCAAGTAAAAAAATTAATAAAAGGTGATGCAATACAACTGAAATGAAGTGATGATGAGAACAGTAGCTAATAAATATGATGACTGCAAAATGTTTATGGCGAAATAATTTTATCCCATTTTCTCTGAGGGATGAAAAACAATACTATTCTTACCTCAAGAAAAAGGAATTAAATATATATGGGAGAACCAGACCTTAAACATATGAACTGTGAAGTGATGGATCATTGTTCTCCTACCTCTACCAGTTCGTGCGTGCGTGCGTGCGTTTTAGTTTTTCTAAAATCTCGGTTAAGTGTTTGGTATCTTAGCATTATAGATGATAAATGGAGACCTTATCTATTCCGTTTAAGAATTTAAAACGTTGTACATTCGAGGTAACTTGACAACAGATCAAGACAAGTGCGAGTGGTACATTTATCGTAGGGAAAATGACATTTTTGTTTGATGTGGAAAAAGAAATAATTCACTTAGGTTAATTGTAGTTATGGCCGATTCCCCTTTTTAAAATGGGATGAGCGAAATAATTGTTCACCAACCCAAAGCACGATCAGTTTCTCTTGCTTACAATTTTAGTCTTCTAGATACTGCTTTGAGATTGTTCTATTATGTGTCTGCCCATTTTCTTTCCTTATAAACGCTCAAGGGCCAGAGCTCTAGGATGTCATGCCCACTTCTTTCTGCGGCCTCTTCTTTCCTTGGAATCTTTCAACTTGGAAAGCAGCTTTGAGGAGCAGACAGACATGAACAAGGTTCCTCCAAAAATTATAGTTTCGACGTTGTACCTCCTCATATTGTCCTTTCCTGTCCAAATTCTAGCACATGTTGCTGACAAAAGCACTCTCAATATCAACAGTGAAGGTGAGGTTTTCAGCACAAGCTGCAACAATGAATTCCATTCAATGCCCCTCTCATCTCCATGTCAAGAATCAAAAAGCACCGAAGCACCTCCAGTTTTTCCTCTCCAAACAGACGGTTTGGTATTTGCTGATCAACGCCTTGAAGTTGTATACCCAGTGATCCAAAAATTCAAGTCCAGCGTCACCTCTGATCCCCTAGGCTTCACCAAATCATGGGTAGGCTCTGATATTTGCAGCTACAAAGGTTTCTACTGTGATAATCCACCAGATAACACCTCAGCCATTGCTGTGGCCTCCATTGATTTCAATGGATTTCAACTTGGAGCTCCTACACTTGATGGCTTCATTGATCAGCTGCCTGATGTTGCTCTCTTCCATGCAAATTCCAACAGTTTCAGAGGCACCATCTCTACTAAAATCTCCAAGCTCCCTTATCTTTATGAGCTTGATGTGAGCAACAATCAACTGTCCGGTCCATTTCCCATGGCTGTCTTGGGCATGAACACCTTAACATTCTTGGACCTTCGCTTCAACTTGTTCTCTGGGCAAGTCCCTCCTCAGATATTCACCCAGAATCTCGATGTTCTCTTCATCAACAACAACGACTTCACTCAGAGCTTGCCTGATAACTTAGGCAGCACTCATATTCTTTATCTCACCTTAGCCAACAACAAATTCATGGGTCCCATACCTAGAAGCCTCCCTAAAGCCTTGTCCACTCTCACAGAGGTATTATTTTTGAACAACCAGTTAACAGGTTGTATCCCATATGAGATTGGGTTTCTTGAAGAGGCTAGAGTGTTAGATGCTGGGAACAACCAGTTAACAGGTCCATTGCCCATGTCCTTGGGTTGTCTTGAGCAGTTGCAACTCCTCAATTTGGCTGGTAATCTCCTGTATGGTATGGTACCAGAAGTGGTGTGTGGACTAGAGAATTTGGTGAATTTATCACTTTCAGATAATTACTTCACGTATGTAGGGCCTTTGTGCAGGACCTTAATTCAGCGAGGGGTTCTTGATATTGGGAACAACTGCATTCCTGATCTTCCATTCCAGAGATCAGTGATTGAGTGTGCAGATTTCTTTGTGCACCCAAGAATGTGTTCCCACATGTGGTTTCATAGTTTCATTCCTTGTAAGTTTTCTTTCCACAAGTCTTCGGTCTCTGCCATTCCCAAGATGGCTCCTTCTCCTTAACCCTTCTTTTGTTTTGCTTCAATGTGGTTAACACTTGGACTGCAACATTTTATCATGCCTTTTTTTCTTTTGTGTGTAGTGCATAATTATGCCAAACATTGCACCGCCCTCCATTTTCCCTTTAATTATTTCTACTTTTCATTTTCAAGGCCTCCAATGAAATACTTGGAAATTATGTCATGATATCGTGACCACTCTATCATAATCCCCAGCCTCCAACCAAAAAAAATTAAAAAATCGATATGATAACAAGGGAACGGGGTTACCAGTATTCGACAGTGGCTGTGATGGTTTGATGAGTGTGAGTGTAATACAGGATATTTCCATGAAAAATTTACCAGAAAACAATATTATCATCATTGATTTGTGGTGCTCAAATGGGTGCTCCTACAAATCAATAGTGACGAGTTCCATTGGATAAAATCATCATCATCATCATTATTGGGTCCATCGATTTCCAAACCACTCTCTAACATTGACAAATATTGATATTAAAGAAACGGATTTGTGGTATAAGATATTGTACAACCTTAATCATCGGAGGGTATGGTCCCATTATGTTGTAAACTTCCCTCATTTTTGCCCCCCATGGTCCCTTCATGTATGAAATTTAACCTTTAGCCATGAAAAAGTGAAGAAAAAAGGTTGCAATATCTCATGCATATGAAGTTGGGGAAGAGACGTTACGTTATTTGATAGTTTTTTTCAAGGTTGCCAACATGCTTTTATTTTTATAAAACATCTACATACGTAGTTGGTCCCGTACTCCTGTCATTTTGCAAAATGCAAGTGACAGTGATGGTGGGTGAGGGAGGCGGGAGGGGCATGGGTTACAGCTCAAAAAGAGCCTAACGATGCATGATTTATTATTATTTATAATTAAGGATATGATGTTCATTAAAAGGAGCAAAAATCCAAGTCATGAGGCACTGTTGTTGGTTTAAAATATCAAAGGGCCTTGTGGAAAACTTTCGGCTGTTTATCAAATATTATTCTAATTAGAAAGGTTGCAAAATTCGAAGAGTAGATCGTGCCACCGTTAGAGTTCACAATGAATTTGATTCACATTTGCAGAAGGGAAGCCATCGTTTTTTTTTTTTTTTTTTAAATATGGGGCAAATTATTGGAGGTTTGGGAGTTTCTCTCTCAACTAAAGCAATTGATCAATGGAGTTAGATTTCATGAAATGTGTTAATTTCTTACAATATGATAAATCATTATTTCAATATCTGTTAGAAGAAGTGTTTACATTTAATGATTGATGATACCTTGATCAGAATTGACTTTAGAATGTTAATACTTAGCAAAAAAAAAAAGATAAAGAAATTGATGAATATAGGGAGGGTGGGCTCATCAAAACGGAACAAAAACTAGAGGTGTTGCAGTTATCTCATCCATGGGCAACTTTTAATGAACATGATCGTGTCGCAACTGTGGTAGGTATTAGGTAACGACTAATGGCGGCCACAGCCTCATTTTGAAATAAAAACTGAAACACATTGCGAAATAAAGAGAGAGAGAAATATAAAAGGGGAAAAAGTTAGCGACCTGGTTCGTGCTCTACAACAGTTTTTGTTTCTTTTGCTTTTAAAGAATGAGTTCGGATATGGTGATAAATTTTATACTCAAAATTATGGTTAACTTTTATAGTTGCCGCCAGCATAGATATATAGCCCAAGTTATCTAACTCTAAACCATATCTACGTCTGTAGAAATAGTATTTTAATGCTCTGTTCAAGTTCAAGAAAGTATCAGAGCATAAATTCCACACAGGTAATACATAATTTCACAATATCAACGTCACCCTCAAATGTTAGCGTTCCCAGAGGTTTATCCCAAACGAAGCAAATTATGTCAATTTGGTTTTGCCCGCACGCCCAAGGGGAACAAAAAAATAACATATTGTAGTGCAACTCGTGCGACATGTTGTACTTGTAACCAATGGTTGAGCTTATAAAGCTAAAGGTCTGCAGACCTTTCTTTTTTTGTCAGAATGAAAGTTCAACGAAAATGGCCAATTAATAGACAAGAATCACCTGGTCTGTTTCGCCAACCCAGATTTCGATGGATACAAAGCGCTTTTTTTTTTTTTTGGGGGGAGGGGGGGGTTTAACGAGACGAAAATAAATTGCCAATACGAAATACGGAAAAAAAAAAAAGTATGTGTGGAACTTCTTTCAATAGAATGAATACATACATATAACAACTAATGTTCTTTACACACATGAAGCCCCTACAATTCGAAAAAAACAGCTAGAAGAATTTCCTTCTGTTGTTACGTAACGGAGAAACACTGTAGTATGGAAACTATCAATAATAGGCTCGAACACAATTAAGAGAACAGCAAATTACAA
This sequence comes from Vachellia collinsii, assembly GCA_006871305.1. Classification (NCBI taxonomy): domain Eukaryota; kingdom Viridiplantae; phylum Streptophyta; class Magnoliopsida; order Fabales; family Fabaceae; genus Vachellia; species Vachellia collinsii. The sequence continues at coordinate 9,249 of QFDD01120467.1, forward strand.
TCACAGTAAGGAATAAAAGACCCTTAATAAACATTTCCAAGAATTGATGAATATGTTTCCCTTTCCTCTACTAGTGTTGGTATGAACAGAGTATTTTTTCCCCAGAAAAAAGTCTAGCAAGCACCTGTCTCCTCCTCAGGCAATTATTTGGGTTACTGGTGGCAACATCACAACAAACCTCACAAGATGCTCCACAAGCAGTACGTAATTTATGTGCAAGTTTCCAAGATTCGGATATCATTATCCAATACTATAGGCATATGTATGGTAACTGGTGAGCGGCCACTAATATTAGTATGTTACACTGCAGCAAGAAAAAGTCGATATCAGTCAGATCAATGATTCTTACCAAGAGACAAATAGTTTCTGGATGGTTATCAAAGATTAAAAAATAGTGCATTAGCTGAAAATTGAATGCATTGTACTATGGGTTTTTCTCGGGTCCTATGCTAGGTTATTGGTCAAGAATAAGAAATGCACTCCTTTCAACATATATGGTTAATAAAACACTAATAATCTAGTGGTGGGGCTTCAAGTGCTAAAAAAATGCATAAAGATTGCTACCTGTACCTAACATTGTGCTCTTTCCAAAGTCCTGTGTCTATGATCACTCTCAATGGTCCAAAAATGAAAACTAGGTGATAGTGGTTCAGTGATCATAAATGATCATGGTTCATAGGCTACGTGGCAAAGCCTGTGTACGTGGCCTTGCTCTCATAACTGTCTCATCGCTATGGCGGATCCATTCTGAAAGCCTCCAGGGCTTCTGCCACTTCCACTTGAATTGTACCAACCATTGGTGATGACTTCTTTTCCACCTCCATAACTTCCCCGAAGCTTGTCCAACAATAGCTAGTTTTTTCATTGATAGTTGCCTCATGGGTACCATCTGCATTGACAGAAAACGTCATGTCCTTTTTCGGGTAAGAAAAGGCATGTTCAAATTTAATGTAAACACAAAAAAATATTACCTTTCTACTCTCATCTATAAATGCTGCAGATTCCCCTGCTATGCCATTAACAACTCCTGGGGTATACTTGAGCTGTTTCGGTACTGGCACAGACGCTGGAGTCAATGATCCATTCATATCTTCAACGTAATGTCTCAATGAATTAGGCGAGTTTCCCTATTGATATTAAATCATTGTTAGATAACCACTAAAAATTGAAGAAATACATTGATGACAACAGCCATGATTTACAAAGATAAGAGAATTCCAAAAAATCAATTGCCATAATGACCATATTGGCATATTGTAACAGCTACAAGGGTAGGGCACCATGACAATTGAAAATTACAGGAAAAAAAAAACTAATTACGGGAGATAGTCATGACAAACAATCTCCACAGGCTACTTAAACTTTCTCCGGAATCTATTAATTTTTATAATGTCGAGTAATGGTAACCTAATTGCAATATATTACTGCTGAATAGTTCAAACTTACTTAGTACGCTTTATTGGAAACACCTTTAATGTCAAATTCATTTTTATTCAAGCTTTTATAATGTCATAATAACTTGATGCCAAGTTGTAAAGGATGAATATAGTAATATGAAGCTTTGAGAAATTAAACTTGACCAAGAAAAATGTAATCTTACAGAAGCTGGTGTAGCCAATGTGGTCGCAAAAGCTTGATCTCTCAATTTCAGCTCTCTCTCAACTTCCTTTCGCTTCATCTCACTCTGCCGTAATAGGCCTACAAGCTCTTTGATTTGATCTTTCATTTCCCTGATCTCCATATCTCTCTCCCACAGCTGGCATCTGCATAAAAACAGAAACTTGAATTTCAAAAACATATACCTATATACCATTATAAACCACTCAAGAGTAAATAACAAATGAGTCCATATCATAATTTGACATAATATACTCCGCTTCTATCAGCAATAATGAATATAATCTGAAAACTTGTCCTTGTTGGATCTTCTCATTTGTATTGGTCAAGGAAACAAAACATGTCTAAGGATATACATTCAGATCTTCAGAACAGATGGTCATTCAAAGCAATCAAGAATTTAACATAATTCTCTTTTTCGCTTATTACTGATTGAATTCTTTCATCTTCAATCTAGTAATAAACAATGTCAAGACCAAACAGGTATCTTCCCCCATAAAACATGTGAGCATCAGGAGCAACTTCAAAGAACAAGCAAGACAAGGCCAGATAGAAAACTGTAGACAACCTATAGACGTTTTCATCTTGGAGGCACTCTCCTCTTTATCTCAACTAATCATATTAAAAGAAAGAAAAGGTCCTTTTTCTAATGATGTGCGGAACCTCCTATCTAGGCATGATCAACTAACATAAAATCTATTCACAGTTGCAGAAATGCCAATGTCAAACATGCAACATTTAGACATGGGGATGAAGAATTTAATTAATGGTAAGACAAAGAACCTAGAATCTGCAACAGAATTAAACATATATTGAAGCAAATTCTTGGCTTCTCCCATTGAGCGCAATTGGTTCCAGCGTCCCCGGTTAGTGAAGGCTCGTTCTCTTTCTTCTGCCTCAGAAAGTTGAGAAGCCATTGCCACTAGTGAATTAGATGATATGCTCAGCATGTTCTCAAGTGAAGCAATTCTGGCCATTCTTGCATTTGGTGACATGGAGGATGCTCTGAGAAATGAGACATGTATTAAATCTAACATAAAGAACCATGTAAAGAATCCAATACTTTTGGAAGAGGTAGGGAGTGAGGCAACTGGGAATAAACAGATTAAATCACATTATATGAAGTATACCTAGCAAGGCCATTCTTTCCTCTTGGAGGAGTGAGGCCCTTTGCAGCAAATTCATTCACTTGCTTCAGTATGGCTAACTCTTCAGCAAGAGCAGCTCGCCTGAAGATTGTATCATAATAATTAAAGACTGCACCAGATCAGCCACTATGAAAATCATGAATCAAAATATGTTTTACATACACTTGGCTCTGCTTCTCATACTCAAAACGTACTTCATGCTCTTTCACCATGACTTCTAGCTCATGATCAAGCCACCGTTGTAAGGACTTCTCATTGCTCTAATAATGCAACATGGAAACTTCAATTATTTTTTATCTCATAGACAGCGAAAGAAACCTAGGAGGACGAAAAGATCATTACCTGCCCATTTGTTGCACTTCCATTGATAATAGCTGGAATATGAAATAAACCGGCAAAAACAAAATCAAACCAAAGGGAAGATGTATGTGTATGAGCAC
>QFDD01120468.1:0-12343 GCA_006871305.1 Vachellia collinsii
ATTTGAATTTCACCTACCATCATAAATGATCATCTGCTTCATTTATTAACAGGGAAAGAGATTCAGATTGCCAAAACAAAAGGAAGATTCAACGGGAGAATTTTCAGAGAATCAAATCACTACTGTCAGGAACTTTCAGAGGCATTCAATGCATCGAAGTGAAAAGAAGAGTTTGGGTCAAACGGAATTATAAATGTCTCTAACGGACATTTATTCTCTTCACCTATAAAAAGGCAAAGCATTCAAGTCTTTAAACAGACACATAAGCATATACACGAACACGCATTCATTACGCTTCAGCTACTCTGTTTTCATACATTCATTGTTGAGCTTCAGTGTTTATAATCTATTCTCAAAAGGGAGAATATTCTTGACTGTATTCACTTTGTGAGAGTTGTTCAAGGTCGGAGTATCTTGTGTTGAGTTAGACACGAACAAAAGTGTCTGGGGTTTAGATTGAGTTAAGAAGGGGGAGAGTCCTTCTTGTGATTGATTGTAATCCTTTTTAAAATTAGTGGATTGAGAAAAGCTCAGAGGAATCTGAGGACTGGACGTAGGTCAAGTGGACCGAACCAGGATAAATCTTTGCGTTGATTTCTTTCATACTCTGTTTTACATTTCACATTTGCGAAAATTTTATTAAGACCAATTCACCCCCCCTCTTGGTCAAATCCGATCCTAACAACACAAACACACATCAATCAACTCCCTAGCATAAATGGAACAAAACCTTACCAATAGATTCTTCTAAATCCCTCTCTTTCTCACTTTTCTATCTCAAGAATCAGATTTTCCAGCTGCCATAATCCACTATGAAACATGAAAATACACCTATAGAGTTGCCTCCCTTTGAGTCCTCCTCCCTTTTAAGAGAAATTTTTTCCTCCCTTTGAGTCCTCCTCTTCACACCACTTCTCTCTTCCTTGCTCCCAGTTTTTGGCCGACTTAAAGGCTGCAAATGGTGAAGAAAGTGGTCCTCATGCTCCTTCATTAAAGTGGTACATGTGTATTAATTCATGTGGGTCCCGTTTGCAATGATAAAATAATTTTATCCTGATATATCCTACCACTTGTTTGAGATATTTTTAGCCTCTTTTTACTCATGAAATAAGGCTATTTCAAGTAGCAAAATATGGTCCCCTCCTTTTCCTTTTGAAAAATTTTAAGTTTCCATAAAGTAGCTATATGGCACTGACAATGTTTTTCGATGATTTCCTCATCACTTGACTGATTTATGGTTATTAAAAATTTCCTAAATTTATCTGATACTCCCATAATTTTTCTCTCCCCGAATTTCTTTCCAGAATGTCTTTAATTAATTTTTAAAGAAAATCCAAATTTTGGGGTCTTTCCGACTCTTTTCTTTCCGATCGGGGAAACTGTTACTAGATTTCTCTTAGAAACAATTTTATAAAATACTAGAATTTTCAAGCTATTTTTCCTTACTCTGAGATCAGACATATGAGGCCTTTATATAGTTGAAAGCTAATTATTTACTTTTAAAATAAAATGCAATTATGGTAGGATATATCAAAAATGCGATTTTCCAAAAAGAAAAATGTTGGCTGTTAAATGCGAGAGGTCTAGTGATAGATGCCCCGACACTAATAACATGCTCGCCAAATTCTGCCATTGATGCTCTTGAGACTATTAAGTCCTTTATACAAGATACCTGCTCTGATACCAAATGTTAGGATAAGATTTGACCAAGAGGGGGGTGAATTGGTTTAATTAAATTTTCGCAAGCTTTTGAAAATAAAACAGAGAGTGAAGAAAAGTGAACACAAAGATTTATCCTAGTTCAGTCCACTTGATCTACGTCCAGTCCTCAGAATCGTTTGAGCTTTTCAAATCCACTATTCAACAAATATTACAACAGCACAGAAGGAAGACACTCTCCCTTCCTAACTCAATTCAACCCACTGACACTTTTGCTCGTGTCTTTCACACTCAAGATTCTCCAATTTTGAGTAACTCTCACAGAATAAATGTTTGTATATGTATATTCTCCTTTCTGAGAATTAAATGATGAACACTGAACCACTTATGATTGAGAGAATGAAAATAGAGTAAGTAGATGAAGAACAATAAATTTGATTTCCAGTCGTTGTGTTCTCTGTCTTCTGAACTTGAATGCTTCTCCTTTTATAGTTGGGAAGTATTAATTATCCGTTAGAAACATTTAAGTTTCTGTTACTCTCATCTTCATCGTTCAACTTCCCGTATTAAATGCTTCTAACGCGAGGTATGGTTGTTTCTGTGATTTGGTTCATTGAATCCTTTTTCAGTGAGGCAATCAAACGTTCCATACTCTGTTAATTATTAAAATAAATGAGCATTTATGAGGGTAGATTTAAATAAATGTAGCATGAAGAAGGAAAGATTTGAGAATAACGAAAAGCTTCTTACATTCTGAATCACTGTCAGTAAAAGCAAACTCGAGTGATAAATGACAAAACTCAAATGTTTGAAGAAATAGCAGTAAAGATTTTAGAACACTCTTGTTGAAACTCGAGTTTTGTAGATAAAGCTTGAAGGTTTTCTCATAACTCGAGTGATTACAAAGAAACTCGAGTGATTAGAAGTTCATTTGACACAATACTTTCAATGATCATCGAGTTCTGATAAAAGTTTTGTCAATACTTGAGTTACAGAACTTAAAACTCGAGTTTACACAAGTTTCTGTAAGCTAAAACATTTTAATTTCTTCGATACTCGAGTTTCATACTCTAAAGCTTTAAGTTCTAAGTATTTGAAATCATAACTTTCATTGCTACTCGAGTTTCATTTGAAGTTTTCAGTTTTAAAACAAGTTCACACCTCGAAACTCGAGTTTTTTCTCTCAAAACTGGAGTTGTATCAAAACTTTTATTGAAACCTCAAGTTTTGAAAGAAGTTTTGTAGTTCAAGAATTTTTCAGACCTCGAAACTTGAGTTTTGTCTCTCAAAACTCAAGTTGTATTAAAACTTTTGTTGAGACCTCAAGTTTTGAAAGAAGTTTTGAGGCTCACTCTTCGAAACTCAAGTTTTGCTTCTCATTACTCGAGTTCCATTAAAACTTTTGTTAAAACTTCGAGTTTTGAAAAGAATTTTTATGGTTCAAAGACTTTTCAGAACCCGATACTTGAGTTCTGCAAGGCATAACTCGAGTTTTAGCAACACTTCCACTAAAACTTGAGTTGTCTTAAAAGTTTTGATTTTCTAAAATAGTTTTGGCACTCGAAACTCGAGTTCTATCACATATAACTCGAGTTAGAACTCTTGTTGTGACAACACTTTTGTTAAAACTTGAGTTCTACTGAGAGTTTTGGATTTCTGAAACTTGTTTCAATACTCGATACTCGAGTATTGACTTTCAGAACTCGAGTTTTGACAACACTTCCACCAAAACTTGAGTTCTCTTGAAAGTGTTGAGTTTTGAAAGCATTTTTACACAATGGAACTCGAGTATTGAACCTTATAACTCGAGTATTCTCAACACTTTCACTAAAACTTGAAGATTACTTAAAGTTTTGTTAAAACATTGAATTTTCTCAAAAGTTCAAAAACATAATTGTCATTATTAAAACATTATCTCAGCACTAAGAGGGGTTTTTAAGTGTTTTAATGCATTGGTTGTAGTCTACTCTTAATGCCAAATGTATGATTTTATGTGTAGGAATCTAAGTTATAAAGGGGAGTCTCCCAAGAGCAAGAGGAAAGTTTCAAAGTTCTATTAAAGATCAAAGAAAGCTAAGCAAATAAAGTAGCAAATTCTCTAACTTTTACATTTACATTGCCATTAATTGTTGATTGTGTAATTGCCATATTAATGTTATTTAAGTGTTATATGAACATGCAAGTTCTTTCTTGGTGCTTGATGATGATGATATGCCTTAGCAAAGTGTGAATGTATGGCACTTAAGGTTAGTAATGCATGCTTAAGTTCATGGCTTGTATTATTGCACAATAATAATTATGCATGTTGATGTGATATTTAGAGTTATTTGCTTGAGATTCCATGAATCTCATTCTCCCAAAACATACCATTTTAGGTCAAGTCCAAGAAGTGCAAGTAAAGAGATTGAAGGCTAAGGTGGGTGGTTTTCACTTTTGAAAAGAAAGGGGTGCACATGTATGATTATTGAATTATGTTAAATTTTGGATAAATGTATGCTAAACCCCTACAAAGATAAATATAGGATATGTGCTGTGTATACATATAAAGCATGCTAGTTCATTATACCATGATGATAAATTCATAGAGAGGAAAGAAATAAGCATGTTAACGAAAGGTCAAAGGGTCAAATACCCTTAATAATGACTTAAGTTAAGGTAGTGAGGAATTTGAGAAAATCAAGTCCAAATGACTTGCAATTTTCCAGTTAAATGGTTCACATGGAAAACTTTAAAATGAGTCTAAGTTTGCTAAATTTGGAGTTTTGTACAAAAAGTTAGGATGGTTCAAAGTTAGGGGAAAAATCTAGAAAAAGCAAAATGACAAAATGAACAGTGTTTATTTATGTAATAAATTATATTAATTGGTCAAGGGATTGAACAAATTGATATTTTTTCCCTGTAGGGAATTTGATAATCTTCATTTAGAAACTTGAACCACTCAATTTTGATTTTTCTAGAATTAGTTATAAATTTCCAAATTTGGCCAAAATTTCATAATTTATCAAGTGAACAGTAACTCATGCAAAGTTTTAAAATTTCACTTGGTTAGTTAATTTTAAGTATTGGAAGGCCTTAGAGTGGTTCATAATTAGTTTCTAATATAAAATGAAGTACGCTAAAGAAGGTGTTACAAAAAACGCTACAAAATTGGTAGTGGCTTCTTGTATGTACGCATCAATTCTATAAAATTGCTGCTAAACCAGTTGTCACAGAAGATTTTATAGCGGTTTCACTAACCGCTACTAATACCATTTGTAGCGGTTAAAACCGCTACAAGTGTATAAAATAACCGCTACTAATGCAACATTTTTTTTTGTAGTGATGTTTCCTATAAATACATGGCACGTGGTGTTAGCATTGAAGGAGTTGCCTTAAATTCCCAACCACTTTGCAACAATGGAAGTTGGCATATTAATTTAAGGAGGTTGAGGAATCGTAATATGGCTCAGAGTAGATGAATTTTGAGCAAATAAAAAATAGGCTTGATAATTTCATGAGAGAATCGACTCATGCAGCATTCTTTAATAGAATGTTTTTAAACAAATGCTTCCACGTCTCCTATAAATATCTCCACCAACATCGACAAGGATGCAAGTAAAATCCTTTCCACTAATTTTCTGATTTCCAAAAGCTTCCCCATCTGGTGATATATATCCACAATATGCTGTTTAGCAATGCTTCTTCATCACTTGTTCCACCTTCAAACCCCAAAATTAATGCCACATCTAATTTTGGTCGACAATGTGCAGATTTTCATCCTTCTCTTTGGAATGATTATTTCCTCAAATATGCTTCTGATTTGGTATCTATATTTCTACTTTATATTTAACACACACACACTAATTGGAACATTTTTTAATTGAGTACAGAGCCTTGGAGAGGAGTTTTCCTTCCTCATTTATCGCGTCAATCTTCTCTTTCCTCTCAAGCTGTCCAGCTACGTGCTGCAAATTTCTCTTGCTTTGGCCTTCTTTTGTTTCATTTTATTTACATATTGCATCCCCCCCTTTCCCTCCTTGTGCGTGTAGCTCTGCTTTGGCCTTATTTTAGGTTCACTTAGCTTCTTACGTTTTCATCACCTCACTCTAAGGGTAGTCAACAGCAAAGTACAGCTGCTTTTGTTCTATTTTGATTTCTCATCCTATATTTTATCTTTATTCGTATTTTATGGGGGAAAATCCTTTTAAATTGTAAGGGAAAATGAAATTAACAGCCTTATGCAAATTTTATGGATTACAATAGACTTTGCCTAAGTTATTAGGACATAATCTGTTCTTAATAAAGTTTATCCTTTTGATTTGGTTTCTTGTTCAGTTTAATTGAGGATAAATTTGTTTAAATCATGTAAAAAAATAGTTTTAAATTATTAATAATCTTCCGGAAATATTCATTTTTCATTCTTATAGTTTTAACCCATTTGTAACTCAGTCCATAAACTTCAACTTAATGTAACTTCTTCTCTAAATATAGTATTAACTCGGTCCAAATCATGTAATATGCTAATTTTTAAATTGTTTTAAATTCTGATAGTTAATAACCACAAGTTCTTGAAAATTATACATGTAGGAAGTTGATGCGGAAATGAAGAAAAATACTGAAAAATTGAAAGAAGTGAGGAAGATACTTGCCTCTGCCGATAAGCCCTTGAAGAAAGCTGAAGTGATTGATTCAATTCAATGTTTGGGTTTGAAATATCATTTTGAACCAGAGATTGATGAAATATTGAAGCAGATTCACAATGATTATGTTGAAAATAATGAAATAACTCATATTGAAGATCTTCATTCTCTAGCTTTACTCTTCAAGTTACTGAGGCAACATGGATATCTTGTTTCACCCAATATGCAATTATATCTGCCTCCTTAGTTATCCAATTTGTTTTGGAATGATTTTTGCCATGTTAATATATAAATATACAACGAAAATGTTATTTATTGCATGAAAAAGTGGGAAATAATAATGAAAATCCCCTATTGTAAATTTATTTTCTAAAAGAATCCAAAATTTGTTTAAGGACTCGAGTGCAACCTAACTAAATTACAATATCCTTATCTTAGCAATTAAAAGGTGATTTCCATTTTGTGAATAATATTTTTAGTTAAAATAATAATATAATATTCGCTTTTTCTCGAAGACAGGTTTTTACTTTTCCCTTTTTTAGTCCTTTTCATCACTTACATATACAAAACCATCATTGTCAGATTTGTTCAACAAGTTCATGGATGGGAAGGGAAACTTCAACGAAACAATTACTTCAGATGTTGAAGGAATGATAACTCTGTATGAAGCTTCTCATCTGAGCATTCATGGAGAAGACATATTAGACAAAGCACTTGTTTTCACCACCAATCATCTCCGATCCATCACCATTGATGAATCAAACCCTTTTCTTGCTGCAAAACTAAACCAAGTCTTAAAGCAGTGTCCGTACAGGGGTATCCCAAGGCTAGAGGCAAGAAAGTACATCTCAATCTACCACCTTCATCCTTCCCATAATGAACTTCTTTTGAACTTAGCAAAATTAGACTTCAACGCACTCCAAAAGCTTCACCAGCAAGAAATAGGCAACATTTGCAGGTAGGTTCTCGATGAGCCTGAATCAGGATAAGTTTGCAAAATAAAATGAATGAAGATAATGTTTTCCCCTGGCTTTGTTTTTTTTGAAGGGTGATTTAGACTTGACAGTTTGTTTTAAGAACCGTCAAGTAAGTCTTTACACGAATTCCACCTCCTTGACTGTTTTCTCTTTTTAACCGTCAAGTATTGAGCGTCAAATATTTACGTGTCAACGGTAGAGTGGGCTACTAATTTATATCTTCCTTTTTTGTGGTGCTGTTTTTTATGATTAATTAGGTGGTGGAATAGTTTAGATGTGCCAAGAAATTTACCATATGCAAGAAACAGGATTGTGGAGTGTTACTTCGTCATTCTTGCGGTTTATTTTGAGCCTCAGTACTCTGAAGCCAGAAGCTTCATGACCAAAGTAATTAGCTTCATATCCATCATCGATGATACATACGATGCTTATGGAACCATTGACGAACTAGAACTCTTCACAGCAGCTATTGACAGGTTTATAGCATATTCAATAATTATTAGTTCTCAAATTATGTATTTATATATGTATATAGCATTTAAAAATTAGGGTCCCCCCCTCTTTCCAATTTTTTTTTTTTTGCCAGCCCCCCCCCCCTCTTTCCAATTGGATGGCGCAGCTGACGCCCTCAGCTGCCCCCATAAATTTGGGGCTCTTCCCAAATGTTTTTTTGTTGTTTCTTTAGATACTTAGATTCTACATAAAATAAGTGATATTTTGATATCTTATAAGTAAAAAATAATAATGTTTACAATTTTTTATGATTATTCAAAGATAAACACGTTAAAAGCATCAACCACATTTTCAAATTTAATGTCCTTATCTTTGAAAAATCATAAAAGATTATAAGCATAACCATATTTTGCCCATAAGATAGCAAAATGTTACTCATTTTATGTAGAATCTAAGTATATAAAGAAGAAAAAAACACATTTGGGAAGAGTTCCAAATTTGAGGGGCAACTGACACCCCAAATTCCTTCCAATTAGTTCTTGTCGTGTTCAAACTTACACTATTTAATTAATGCTTATAGGTGGGATATTAATTGCTTGGATGATCTCCCGGGATACATGAAGTTAATTTATAAGGAATTGTTAAATATATTTGAACGAATAAACCAGAAGATGAGGAAAGAAGGAAAATCATACAATGTTGAGTATTCCAAAAACCAAGTATGATCTTGAACTCTTCACAGCTGCTATTGACAGGTTTATAGCATATTCAATAATTATTAGTTCTGAATTATCTATATATATGTGTGTGTGTGTGTGTGTGTGTGTAGCATTTAAAAATTAGGGTCCCCCCCTCCTTCCAATTAGTCCTTTTCGTGTTCAAACTTACACTATTTAATTAATGCCTATAGGTGGGATATTAATTGCTTAGATGATCCCCCGGGATACATGGAGTTAATTTATAAGGAATTTTTAAATATATTTGAAGGAATAAACCAGGGGATGAGAAAAGAAGGAAGATCATACAGTGTTGAGTATTCAAAAAACAAGTATGATCTTGTTCTCTCTAAGTAAAGGATAAGGATAAAGGTCAAGTTGCATTCATCAATCATCGCCCTCAAGTATTTTTTATTTTTTAGTAAAGCTCAGTATTTTAAATTAATTCTTTGTGCTTCAGCACTATATAAACTATTTTTTCAGTCATCCCTAAGATACTTTAGGGAACTTGATATACAGAAAATTAGTTTAGAAGACTGAATTCTACTGAAAAATACTTTATAGTGCATGATGCATGTTAACCTATTAATAAATTAGAGGAAATTACTATAAGATCATAAGAAATATAATAAATTGCTAAAAAAAATCCCAATGACAAATGTGTAACATAAATCTATTGTTATTTTTTATACTAAAACTTATCATTGCATATTCTTTAGTTGTTATAATTTTGAGGTGAGATTTCATAGTTATTCCTCCAATAAATTATTATGTTATACTTCAAGTGTGTTGAGGACTTTTAAAATTTGATCTAGATGTAATCAATTTTTCACTTAAAGTACTGTTTTTATGTGCCAGTTTAAAATGATGGCGCAAGCCTTCATGAGAGAAGCGATATGGTCTAATAGAAACTATATACCAACAACAGAGGAGTACTTGAACGTAGCAACCATATCAACTTCCTATTCATTGCTTGCCACAACATCTTTTATTGGTATGGAAGACATTATTGTAACTGAGGACATCTTGAAATGGGCCCAAACTCAACCTATAAGTATCAAAGCTGCTTCTGTTATTTGCAGGCTCATGAATGACATTGTCTCCAGTGAGGTATATAATTGATACTTACAGAAAAGAAAAGAAATATAGTCTCTCTCTTCAATAAAATAATTTCTTATTATTACTTCGTTCATTCTTATTCGTCAGTCATGTATTTATTTATGAAGCATTTTGCAAAATCTATTAAGTATTTGATATTATTTTTCATATAGCGTCTTATTGATTAATTATACTACCTCTTATCTTTAATTAAAGAAATTAGTTAAATTAGTTATTTATAATATGAGTTAAGTTTCCTAAAGTATACACTTTTTCATCATGACTAATCTTGGATTGAAACTTTTAATGTCTGAAATCAATAATATACTTTGGAGAAATATTATAAATTTTGAAGACAAATTTAATTTAATTCTAAATTAAATTTACTTTAATTTAATTTACTTTGGCTCATGAATGACAAATTTAATTTAATTTACTTTGGAGAAATCAATAATCTGACCTTGTAATATGAATTGGAATATTATATTTAAGGTAAATTTAATTCTCAACTATTTCATATATTTCATACACTGTGACCTCAAGATGGAATAATTTTAAGAAATCAACTGATTTTAACAATTTTTTGAGAATTGATTAAAAATGACTTATAAGTAAAATGGGAGGAAGCATTAAGGGGGTAAATTTATGCATATGAGAACCACCACCGAAACATAATAATCTCCACATGGTCCCCCAAAATTATTTAATTCATACGAAGTTTTTAGAAACTATTTTGAAATATAAGTTTTCTTGAGAAACGATATAACTATCCTCAATGAAATTAGTTATCACTGTTTTTATTGTTATTTGAAAAGTTAAAGTTGTTACTTGTTAAACTATTTTATATCACCTCATTTCTTTTGTGTGTGACTGGATTTCAAATGAAGGACATGTAGGTAATTTGACTTCATAATTTAATATCAGATCAGACCCTATGAACTTTAGGGTAACTAGGGGCCCTTGGAGTTCTAAATTGGGATGTTGCATATTTTGAGGGTATCTTCTCTCTTTCTCCGGGCATGAATTAATTAACTTTCTCTTAAGAATATTTAATTGTGCTGGGGCAGTTTGAGAAGAAAAGAGGTCACAGGGTCTCAATTGTGGAATGCTATATGAAGGACCATGGAATATCAAGGCAAGAGGCCATAGATGAATTGAGGAAGACGATTAAGAGTGTGTGGAAGGCTATGAACAAGGAGTGTCTTAGACCTACTCAAGTATCCATGCCTTTTCTTATGAGGGTTCTGAATCTTGCTCGATTCGTGGATGTATTGTACAAGGAGGCTGATAATTATACTAATTCTGGAGGAATCATGAGGGAGTGCATTACACTATTGTTTGTGGATACCATGCCAATATGAGCAACTATATATTAGCAAGGTTTACTTCTTTTTTATCTAGTATCATGGACTACCTCATCACTTCAATTTGGAGGATTTATCAAAGCTCAGAACAATTTGGATTGAGGCAGGTAGGATCACAAAGATGACAAAGTCCTACCATCAAGTATTTAATACTGATGTATTTCTTGAGCTCAAACTCAACATCTCTTACTGATTTACTTGGTACAATCGCTTAATGGACCAATTGCTTGGTGTTCAAGTTTTACTCTCTTAAATTGCTAAAATGTGTCTCTTTAGTAAACTATGAGAAATCATCAATAAAATGTGAGATGTATCGTAGTGGTGTGAGTGTTTTTGTTTGATTAAATGTGTACGTCATGTGTTTTTGCAGAATAAAGCATTTGTCTAGTGTTAAGTGAAAATAAAATATATTACATCCGACCTTTAATATAAAATTAGTTAGTCTTTTTAAAAGATTACGAAAGTTAAGTATATTCTTTAAAATTATTTATATCTTTTCATTTTTCTCTATTATAATTTATTTACCTTTTTTAATTTCCTAAAAAAAAGTCAACTAGCTATTAAATTAAGGACCATAGCTAGTATGTACTTTGCTTCATGCAGAATGTACTTCATTTGGTTTGAGATTCAGGGGAAAAAATCTTTTGGTTTCCTTTTTCCTTCCTCTTCAATTAGTTATAGGCCTTGTTTGCCATAGCGTTAAAAAAATTCGTTCATATAAATTGAAATAAAACTTCTTTCATATAGTTATTTCATATATCATAAATTGTTGAAAAATTAACTTTTATCTCTAATTCAAAAAAGGTCTGATATGGTTTCCAGTATGCCTTCATAAGTTACTGCATCTTTTGTTTTTTGGAACTAAAGATCAACAAAATCCTTCAGACGTCTCCAATTATTTGGATAATACTTTAGTTTTAATGTGGATCACCATTAGCACTACAAGAGATTTCGTCCATTGCTACAATGATCTCATAAATTGATTAGGCATCAATTCAACCTCAAATAAACATAACTAAACCATCAAATCCAATTTTCAATTATGAAATTATCATATCTCTTTTCAAACTAGCTACCTCTTCCATACAAATTTTAACACAAATCCTTCATATCACTACCAAAAAATTGACTTTCAGTGGTGACTTGAAAGTATAGAAAGTCACCGCTGAAAGACTTTTGGCGGCGACAAGTCATTATCAAAGAGTCATCACCATAGCAATAGTCGCAGAAAGTTTCAACGGTGACAAAAGTCACTGTTAAAGGTATCCTTCGGCTGCAACAAAAAAGTCACCATCAAAGGGTATCTTATGTCACCGTTAAAGGGTACATTCTATGCAACAAATGATACTTTCAGTGGCAACTAAAAGTTCCATCTATAGTTTCACAAATATTAAAAAAATAATAATTTACTTAGGTGATTGCCACATCATCGATGACTACCACATCACCATCATTCC
>QFDD01120469.1:0-11190 GCA_006871305.1 Vachellia collinsii
TTGATTCAATATCCCCTTCCTCTCTTATTAAATCTTCAACAACCTTATCACTCTTAAATAAGCTTCAATGTCCCCTTCCCTTTCTTAGTAAATCTTCAACAACCTTATCATAGTGATAAAAATGAAACAAACGGGGGCCCCAGAGATTTGACGTCAAGCATCAAGGGGGAAAAGGCCCAACATTTAGATTAGTTTGGTCCTTGTTTTTCTGAGCAAAGTCTGTGAATTTGAGTCTCATATCTAAGATAAAATTGCATATTAGAGAGCTTTGTATTTTTGTGATCCAATCCTGCCCCCAGGAACCTGGTTCATTATACTATGGAGACTCTAGGAATACCCCTGCGTAATATCACTCTCCCTCTTCTTAAATAGCCCTATACTTTTATGTCTGTTGCCATTTCACGTCCACAAAAATTTGTAAACATCTTTTTTTTTTAAAAAAAAAATAATGAATATATAGCTTTAAAAGTGATTTGGAGGTTAAATTAAGAAATCAAATCATCCAACAAGTGACAAAGTTTTGATATTTCGAATCAATGGTGCATACAAATGGTGAAATTGATGGAGATGTTAAATATAAAATTTAAGCTTAGTGGTTTAAATAGAGAAAATCTACCAAGTTATTTGTGATAGGAAAAAAAAAACTAAGGTAACAGGAGTTTTATTACTCTACTATAAAATCAACAATACTATATTATAGTTATTGTTGAATTTTAAAGAGACAACATGACTATAAAGTGGGGTAGTGAAAATGCGAATGCTGAAATGAGTATAGTCATACAAAACAAAAGGATAATATTGGTAATGAACATACAAGCAAAAGAGTTGGAGTTATATCTATTGAAAAAAAGATATAAATTGTTTGATGTTTAGACATATTTAAATACTATTAAATGTGCCAATGAGAAAGGTTAATAAAGCAATATAAAATTCTATGAAAAAAGGTAAAAAAAAAACTTGATGAAGTGATTGAGTGTAATCTTTTTATTAAAATTCTTTCTAAAAATTTAATTCTTAATAGAACACAATAGTATCATACAACTTATATAGTTGACTCTTTCTAGTAAAATAATGCTTTGTTGCAATTGCTCGACACAATATATAAACCATATATAACAGTAATAATAAAGTTTGGGACCACAAGAACCCAAAACGAAAACTTTTCATTGCCATTTATGTTCACCCAAAAAGCATATCAATAAAACCAAAAAGGCCACAAAAATGAGAACAAAACTTGTTTCCAAAAAAAAACAAGAAGTCCCACAGAAACCATGACTATAGAACAGTGGGAATTCCATAACGTTAAAGAACATTTCATATAATACAAATTATACATAATTTTTTGCCGAGACAAACTATACATATTCACATGCTAGCATCTCATTCACATCAAATATCCGTAGGAGGATATGCTCAGGTTTTACGGGGCTCAAGGTTTCCATGATTCCTCGCAATGTCTTTTGTTCTTTCTTCTCTTTTTTTCTTTTTGTTGCCAGATGCAATGTCTCCGTTCAGTCACAAAAATGAGGATTTGGAGCTTCGGTTGGTTGACTGGCCCATTTCACATAATCCAGGGCAGTCCAAGAGCGTTGTGGAGAAATTCTTAAAAGTAGACTTCTAATAATAAATTGGCATAGCAAACTAATCATGGATAGGCATGCAAGCATATTACAAGTGAACCCCAACGCATATTAAGAAAAGTGACTGATTTGACAATCAAGCTTTCATCACCTCTATCTATGGAGAATTTCTCCCATTTGATCTCCAATCAAATCCCAACAGCAGTCAGGAGAAATCAACTAACACAGCCTAGCTTGACCGGGATTAAGCAGCGATTCTGACATGGTCCAACCCTGCAAGAGAATAGGTTATACATGTAATTTGGCATTGCATTAAGTGATTGTCCACAAAGAGAATAAGCATTCAACCCTCCAAGAGAATGAATCATGGTGGTGGCTTTAAATCCTAAATATTTCTAATATGAAGCATGGTGGTGGCTGTACCTCCTAAATATGGAGCCAACCATATAAATGTCAATTTGGTGAGGTTCAAAAGGTTGTAGAATTCGTCGATCAAGGGGGAAAAAAGGTCGTAGAATTCGATTGAGATGTAATTTATATTATTAAATCATCAACTGCAACAGCATGAAAGGCCATCTGTACTTGAACACAGGCAAACCAACTTATTTACTTCACATTCACCCACTCACGCTCTTGAAATAAAGACAGACAAACCAACTTATTTACTTCACATTCACCCACTCACGCACTTGAAAATATCATAAAATAAAAATCATTATACCCTATCAAGCATTCCATCCCATGGGAATCACCTAAATCAATGCTCTCAGCGGCGGAGAACATCCCCAGGTATAATACAACAAGCAAGAGCTAGAAGTTTAAACTAACTTTTAATAAAGAAAAAACAATGGACCTGTAATTAGTAGTTCTACTTCCACCATCCAAATCCCTCTCCCAACAAACATAGAAAGAAAAACCATCTCTTACTAACCAGGTAAATCGAACCAAAAACAGCATCAGCCATAAAATCCACCAATTTGAGACTTCAATAGCAGCCAACTAAATTATGTAGCTAGAATATTCAAAGGCAAGCTCGTAAACTTTTGAAGCAGGAAAAAAGATATGATGTTTAAAATGGATAAAAAATTGTCTCCACTTGCCTGCTCCTCAGCTTTATTCTTAAACTGCCCATAAGAATTTGACACCGTCTTGCATGACTCAGCAATACAAGCTTTGAGGTAAGCAATGTTGAGCATCTCATCTGAGTTAGGTTCCTCCCTCTGCTTTGAAGAAATCTTAGTTGAATTTGACGAATTTATAAAATGTAAAAGGACATGAGCCTGCAAAATGAGGTGGTTTAAGCTCAAAATCTTCTCAAGGAAAAACAATTCCTAAACTATTTGACAAATATGCTACATAGTAATATGACTCACATGGAATGCTGCTTTTAGAATATCATCTGACTTCGCCTGACCCTTCAGAAGTGCATACACTTTACTCTTTGAAGGGTTATATGTCACAAGATACCCCTCTTCCTGTTGCCAATTAAAAGAAATTATAAATGCATAATGATTGTTGATATAAGTCAATATATAGACTTGTAACTGAATATTCAAAACTTGCATCCACTCAAACGGACATACTTCAAACAGAGGCTTTATGGCGACGTATGCGCTAGGGTCTTGGAATGCATCCTTGAATCTGGATCCTGCAAAAATTTAAAGAACAAAAATTAGAATACTTGTTTTAGAGCACAAGAGATTTAATTAGCAAATATCAATCTTCCCGTCCATTTGTGTACCAAGGACAACAGGCCACTCTTTCCATGGAAAACTGAATATGTTCTCATCCATATTACCCTCCTGCAAAGCAGGTACTTGCCCTGAAATATAACAGCTCAATTAATATATGGCTAAAGCATAAGATGCTACAATTTATCAGAAAAAACTGCTGCGATTTGTGTGGATTGGGGAAAGGAGGGAATGCGTTTCAGATGGCCACGCATCAAAGGTGGACTTATGATACCTGTCCTGAGGAAGGAGTCTATTGCCACACTAAATCTTGCCCTGTTCAGTGTGTGCAAAACCACAGATTTGACCTATTAATGCAAAAGGCATAAGAAGCGCAGCTACCAGAATGGAAGCACAAATCATAAGTAAGAAGCACCTTTAGAAAATCAAACCTCTCTATAAGAACTTAGCACATATCCACAAGAAAGGAAGGCAAATGAGGATACTAGAGATGGATTTTTTTTGCTCATCAATATGCCAAGTCCAGTTCCCATCTGTAAATAAAAGAAAACAAGGAAAAGGAGACTCATTATTTAATTTTACCATAAGGTGGTGAATTCAGATGTAAAGTTTCATAAGATAAGAATCTTATAGTAGATAATAGTCACTAGCATAAAATTGTCACAGGCTTATTTTATTATTGCAATAATATGAATGTTTGTAATCTTTCATACACTTCATTTAAATCATAAGTAACAGAATGAGTAGGCTGCTACTTTAGTTCAGTTCATATTTTTTATGCCAGGTTCAAATTAATAATTTTCGCATTCCCTTATCATGGGTTGTAGACCTGTAGTTAGAATTGAGATTTATGTTATTCCCAAAAAGGTTTTTGTCATCTATGATTTTTTTCCTTTTTGGATATGGGTTTACTAATTACTAGGGACAGGAAGTCTCAATGTTGGCGACTAAATCTGTCTCTATTGTTTTTTATTGTGTTTTCTAACCTCAATTTCATGGGATCATAGTCTGTAATCATGTTTTGATTTTCCCTCCTTCAATTCTGTTAAGTGTCCTTTCGAGTTAGTTACATCATCTATATAATGTGCTTCTGTTTGTTCATAATTATAGATTAGAGTAACATATTTTCACAATTAATTTCCTAGTTCTTGTAGGATTCAGACCCAGTCTTTTATGGTTTAACTGCTCTGTAAATAAGAATCAGTTTTGCAACCTTGGAAAATTAATCTCATGCAGTTTATAACAGGTGTAAGCACGATGCCTAGGAACCTTTGTGTGAAACCTAAATTCATTTTGCAAGGATCCAAATGGAAGGTATAGGATTTTAACAAATCGGAAGTATGGGATTTTGATTTAGGATTTGTCAGGTCATTGAACTATACAGCATCATGAACAAGTTTTTAAGTTGAGGTTCTTTCTAAGATGACTATCAATGGACAACAAAGCCTCCTACAAATGTCCCTAGCGCAATATAACTGTGTGGTTGGTGATGGAGCAGTTAGCCTGCGATGAACATGGGACTTCAATCTCAAATTGATAGCATGAGATCCTAACTAGGAGTCTCATGGGATCTTGGGCTCTTCAATCTCATGAAGTAACTTTAAGCATGTAATTCTCCAAAGGCCCTATCAAATTTCCTCTCTTTCTCGTCAATTTTTATCAAATTTCAATCTTTGATTTAACAATTTCTTCTTCAGAAATTGCATAAATTAAATATCCATTAACAGAATAAGCATTCAACAGTCAATCTAGATATTGGGCTATTATTCTTTCGAATTCCATTTCTTTCTTGAATTTGTAACTCATCAACCATAACTCGTACAATAAAAAGCATTGATCACAACCCCAAATTATCACCAATTTGATCTTAAAGCCCATGCAAGTACTAACTCTTGAATCCATCCTTTTTCTACTTTTCAACCGTCAAGAAATGTAATTTTAACCTGGAAAACCTTAAAATACCAGCTTTCCTAAGACAATGCTTTACACCAGTATCCTTATCCCTTATTTGTTCTTCCAGATATGCCATCAAAGTCATAGCTACTTATGGTCTGAGTTTGCAGCATGGTTAATTTGGGTGCGCACACAAAACCAAACATGCATATAAAGGAGTTGCCTAGTTCAAATCACAAAAGCATAAGATAAATTAAGAATGAGCAAGATTCTCCAATTAAAAAGAATGAAATAGCAGCAAACATATTTACCAAATGTTTTAAAAATCTTTAATAAGCATCACTGACAGCAAATTATTTCTATCCACCAAAACCCACAGATTCAGTTTCTTTACAACAAACTGATTTGCCCCCTTCAAGGGCCCAGGGGCATGCCAGTATATTCCTCCAAGCTCACATTAACATAAAACAGACACTATGCATACTATATTAGTGCTAGAGTAGCTTTAATTTTATATCTATCAAGTTATGCAGATGAACAAAAGCCACCAAAGACCCTTGAGTCTAGTGGTTTAAGATGTGCTCTTTGTGGAACTAGGATTGAGGTATGCCTTCCGTCTAAACTCCCCAAAAAAAAAAAGGATGAACAGAAGGCTAAGAGTCAGAACTAAGAATTTAATATTAATTATAAAGCTGGTCCTCCATTTCGTTCAATAAGTTTCCGCTAAATCTTGGGTTGCTTGAAAAGAAGACCAAAAATTTTATAGTATGAATCTTACCCGACACAACATGCTTGAACATAATTTTCTCTATAAATAAACACCATCTTCCCAAAAACGTGGTAGTGTTGTTTCAATATCCTACATATAGACACCTAGTACAGACATGTTAAGCTTAATTAGATCTTAGCCTGGATGAAGTTAAGAATTACCTGACTGTAGTTTAGTTTGGATTAAAACAAAATCAAAAGCCTAACTGATTTATTGGAAGATAACAAATTCTCAACTTAACTAATAAATGAACATGGCCAGAACACTGGGTGCAGTGAGAAAATAGTTTTTAACAAAGTATTAGAGCCTCAATTGCCAAGTGGCCAGAACCCTTTTTTTTTTTTTTTGGGGGGGGGGCATCTCCTGATTGTTTGTGTCTCGTCAATGTGGGTTAGCCTGAGTTTTGTCCTCGTTTTAAGGCTCAAGGGCTTCCAATATTTATTTTTCTTTTTTCCCATTGGGGTCTTGGGGGATGGGGGAGCGGAACTTAAGCTTTTTAGTTGAAGTGGTTTTTGACAATGGAAAATCTTCCATTTATTTATTTTTGAAACTGCCAACAAAGTTAAATGCAATTGGACACCTTACCTCAGATTTGAAAAGTGAAAATGGTTTAAAAAAAAAAAGTAAGTTTCCATATTTATGCCAAAAATAATTAATTTTATCTTATGTGGCAACAGAAATTTCCTCCATGTATTACCGGGAGAGAAAGCTCATGAGCATACCAGGTCTGCAATATTGCTAACACATTCTCCTTTAGCAGTGACATCGCCTATGTTTTCTCCTTTAGCAAAGGCTTTATAAATTGGTGTCCGAGTTGATGTTGATGTTACAGCAGCAACATTCTAAGAGCAAAAATTAACACAAGTCTGCAAAACTGGCATAGTAGTAAATCATAATCACTCACCATAAGAAAGTCATCGAACCTTTACTACATTAGCAGCACATGCCAAAGGAAGAAATAGATGTGGCACCACTGCAGTTGCCAATTCCACCCCAGCACCTAACTCCAACAGAAGATCACCTGTAAACCGCAACTGCAACACAAATAACTTTCAGAAAGCAGATTGCAGGGTAGATTACAACTAAATTAACCAGAAGTGACTTAAACCTGTTTTAGGTCATAGTCAAACTTCTTTCCTTGTCGAGCATAAAGCATCTTTCCAATACGACCAGCACCATCCTATAATTATGTTAACAATTGTATAAAAAAGAAGTCCATCTTTTGCAAACTTAAAACAATAAAGCACGCTATTTGGCATATTCAAGTCTGCATAAGCAAACAAACAGATGGCAAATTAGAATGCACAATATCCCAATGCAAGTACAATATCCATATCAGATGCATATCACGTCTAACCATCTGGTTTCCCCCCTTTAGTCCCATGCATTTCAAAATGTTTCAAAAGATGTGAGCATTTGAAAACATCACAAAACAGGACCAGAATGCACTGAAACACCTCCAGTTATCAAAATATATGGAAGTGGTACGGAAAGGGACATTTTCATGGAAAGTCAAGGCCATTGAATTTAGAATATGACATGGATTTCAAATATTCATGGTCCAACACCTGTCCATGTTTCAATATAGAGGGTTTAGTGTATTCTGAGTGTTATACTGTGTATTTTATTACAAGAATTTAATTTATTTATTTACATGACCTACCTAGTAATATGGATTTCAAGAAAGGTTTGTAACAGTAAAGGTTATTTCAACTTCTTTGCCTTCCTTATTTTATTAATTTCAATATTTAGATTTTTTCAGAGTGAGAAATTTGTCAAATGTCTATTAATTGAGAAAAAGTTGATTTGCTGATTTTACATACAGAATTACACACACATGTATTTACACCCATAGCATAAAATTTTAAAAATTATCGTACCACAGATGATATATCTTAATTCTTAATATATCTTATACGTGTATCTGTGCTACATAGATGGTAAGCCCGTGTCATAGCTTTCCCTCATAGAAGCTATTTTGAGGCAAGAAAAAGAAAAAGAAAAAGCACGAAGAAAACAATAAGTAGTTATAGGATTGGGTTATGTGGCTATATTATCCTACCTTGAGAATCCAGTTGATAGCTACAGCCCCAGGAGTAGCTCTGTTTTGAGAGACTCCAACTGAACTCAAAAGTGTTTGAGTTGTCAATACACCAATTGCTCCACCAAAAAAGTGCTGTAAGGAAAAGCGCTTATTGGTGATTGAAAAATTTATTCATTCATCAAAATAGCCACAATCCAATCTCAATTTGATGGTCATAAAATTATGAAAGTTTAAGCACATTTTATTGGTGCAAAACTGCAAATATTAGTTCACACATAAATTTATAATAATCCAAATTTTTTATGTAGCAGACATTGTGAAAGGAAAATACCTTCAGAGCTCTCCATGTCATGTATGGCACATATGAAGGTGTAACACTAGCAGGAAAACCTTCAGGAACAACATAGGATCTAACAAATGACATCAACTCCTGCAGGAAAAAACATGTAAGAACTTACTTTAATAAAAGAATTTGAGGCTCTCTACTTTTTAAGATTTCAGCATAAGGCTTTTCCATCTCTAGATCCAGCAAAATTTCTTATTCCATCATATAAAGTATCAAGATATTATTTGTAATTTCTGTTTTTTATGTTGGATTATCATGTCGGTATATGTTAAACAGCAAGCAGCAACATGATAACTCTCATAATGTCAGCGACAGGTTATCATATCAGTTGTAGTCTACACATATATAACATTAAAATAATCTTGCTCCATAAATTTATACATTTATTATTGGTTACTAGCTTCATAAATGTCCGTATTTTTCTCTCTTTTTCCCTGCACAATTCCATACCAGAATTGACCAACTTAAATAAAATAACAATATGTCCCTTCAGCTGGCAAGGGAAATTCAATTCTATGAATTTCATTCTATCGACATAAATAATAAGAACATGAACATATCAAAAACTTGCTATTTTCACTATGTGAGTACACCTTCCCATATAAAATATAGATTTTTCCCCTTATCAGAGCTCATTAGTTTAACCGCACCTATTTGAATAATGGGTCTCAATTCGGGAGGAAGAGAGAACGGGAAAATCCCATGTGACCCAATATATCTTACAAGTCGCACTATACGTCAACCCAAGAGGCATAATCTGTTAGATCTTGAACATAATCCGGATTATACCACATCACCTATTTTACCGGATCTTACGAGCATGATCATGCAGGTTCTGTCAGTACTTGAAACAATTTTATCTTCTCCATATTATTACATCTCTAGAGTACTGAACTCAATCACTTCTGCCAGATTATAACCTTAATTATATATTCAAGTCAGAAAAATTCCCGGAATTTTGCATAAATTAAAGGAACTCAATTAAACGTACAAGGCCCAAGAAAATGCCATTCTCCGACTTGAAAAACTAAATTATTATGTGAACCAAAAACAATCTGTACTCGCAGCACATCAACATTTCAGTATACAACAAAAGAACGGCTCAATTTCGCTCTTTCTATAACAAATATTGTTAAAATCACAAAAATTGTTTCAGCCGTCTAGTAATCAGGACTGAAAAGTGCCCAAAGTATCCCATATACTTACAACAAGCAAGCAAGACATAAACCTCACAAATATAAAAATGGGTCATTATTATAAAATTGAAAATGAAGTTACTCACATCAAGTGGGGCTTGAGGAGTATGCAGGCTAAGTGCGCGAACTGAATTTCTCTTAAAGCCCCCCGAGCCATCGCTCTCCGCCACATACTTCCATCTACGACCACCCATTTCCTCGCAGCAGATCAATCTGAAGCTCGAACCCACAAATTCCTCCCCACCAACAGCAACACCCCCAATAATTCTCCTTCGACACTCGGGTTCAACCAACGATGTCACGTCGGTGGTGGCGGGAGTAGAAGCAACGGTCGGCGGTGAAGCCAAATTAGCACTAATTCGCAGCGTTTCGCGCACAAGGACTCGAGCATCCTGAGACGATGCTATTGCTTGAGAAGTGGCGGATGCGTTTGCCGATTGCTTCAAATTTATGGGAGCCATGGGACAGAAATCGAAGAGAAGAACTCAGAATGGAAAGCCAAGAACAAAAAGAAAATTAGGAAATAAGCAAAGAAGGGTTGGGATTTTATTTATAGTAACAGAAAAGGAAAGAGCAATGATAGCAGCATTGTTTTCATCGAAGGTTTATGGACGAAAACGAATGAAATGTATCTACGTGAAAATCCGGTCTCACGCCGTGAAGAATAATCTAAGGCAGGTGGCCTACCTGGCCACAGAGAGAGAGAGAGAGAGAGAGAGAGAGAGAGAGAGAGATGAGGAAAATTCGGTTCGCCTTCTTTTCTGTGTCACCCGGGGGGGGGGGGGACGGTTCGACCGACGTCGTTTAATTGAGTTTTCATCCGAGCCGCAAATTTCGAGGTGGGGCCCACCATAGAGCCTAAAGTTACGGACGACTCAGATATTTCGGGAGGTTGCGAGAATGTGATTGACAGGTGAACAAAATACTTTTTTAGAAAGCCACGTGGTTTTGGATAATAAACGGTTAACATTATTAGGTGGCCAAGGGAAAACACGTTTAAAGCTTTGAAAGAAAAGATCCCTTCCTATCTTAAAATAATTTCCTACCTATTTTTCAGAAATTAAGAAAACGAAATTTATTAATTTAAAATATTTATATTCATTATTTTTATCTAAATATAACTCTTATATTAAGGACATTATGTAGTAGAATTTTTTATTTTCTAAAATAGTAAGAAATGATTCATACTCATTTGGTATGAAATATAGATCACATTTAACTGTCTCTGAAAAATAATAAATTTATTAATTTTATCTATAAAATGAGACTTTTTTCAACTATGCCTATATTTAAAAGTATTAGGGAAAACCCCATAAAATAGTAAAATCCCAATTGAGTGACTTCAATTTCACAAATCCAAGATCACTCTATATATATCAAAGGGGGATTTACATATTCTTGCAAATTAACTCTATGATCTTCCTCTCATTCCCTCTCCCTCTTCTTCTTCATTCTCTTTGAGTCTCTTTTCTTTGAAACCCCTCACCTAAAGCTCTCACTACTCTCCCCCCTCCCCCAATTCATCTTTGGGGAAATTAAGTACCGATCCTAACTAATAGAAAAAATCACCATCAAATCCTTGAAAATCATAAAATTGAGTTTGAGTCAAATGGGATCTTGGTTAGATTATTCGCAAATGTTAAAAGACCTCCTTGCTCCTTGTTAAATACC
>QFDD01120470.1:0-11884 GCA_006871305.1 Vachellia collinsii
TTCTTTAAACATGTATTTTTAACCAATTTTTCTTAAATTATTTTTAAGATTTGAAACCTAAATGCAGGGTGTGGTTCCAATATCCTATACATTCACAAGAGTTGAAAGGGGAAGTTTATAAATGACATGAATTAGGGTAAAATTTTGTAATTGTTTATTATTATTTTTTGAACGATATTGTTTATATTTATCTTTTTCTGGCTAATAAATTTATATATAATTTAATAATAGAAATAAATGTTTCAGAGAGATTATATAATATATGCTAAAATCAAGTAATTTATTTAGTTTCTTTTTTCTTTAAATTAGTCAACTAAATCTTATATTAGTAACTAAAGAGGAGCAAATTTAGGAGACAAAATATATTGATGTTTTATATTTAACACTAAATTAAACCCTTATCTAACTTCTATATATAAATATACAAAGGGGATAGGTAGTAAATATTACATCCGGCATTTAATATAAGAGTTAACTGACTATTATATAGAAATTAAATATGCTAATTAAATTATATATTTATTTTTTTTCTTTAAAATAATTTGACTGATTTATTAACCGATATATAATCTAATAATACGTACGCATAAGTATACTAGAATATACGTTATAATTAAATAATTCATTTGGCCTTTGAAATATTCTTGAAAAAAAATCTACTTACTCTTATTTTAAAAATAATAAGTAATATTTCTTAAATCTTGTATACAAAAAGAGAGGGAGGGAGGGGTGGAATTAAGTTAAATTACCAACAAGGGTGACGAGGTCTTGAGTGTTGAGTCCCTTAGCAGCAAACTTCTGCTTCTGGAGATCGACAGAATCTGAAGGACCCGGCAAGTTATTCACATCTGAAGCCTTTGATACTCTGCCATCTCTTCTCCCTGTTGGAACTTCCCATCTTACCCCTCCACTCTGCATTTATTCCCAACCATGTACATCACTCTTATCCATAACTCACCTACGTACATACGTCCACACAATAATATCCACACACACACACACAGACACACACACACACACACACACACAAAAGCTTAGCTCCGCTTTTTAATGAAAGAATTAGTAAAAAGATTAAGAAAACTAAATACACTGCTTAAAATTATTTATATATAGTTTAATTCTACTATATTTGATCTTTAATATAATTATCGATTGATTGTTTTAAGGTGATTAAAAAAGATAAATAAATTACTTAATTATAACATATATTCTGGATAGTTATATATATATCATTAGAAAGTATATCAGTTGATAAGTCAAGCAAATTAGCTTGAAGAAAAATGATAAATATATTAGTTAATTAACTTTCTTAATCTCTTTAAGAAAAGTCAACTAGCTCTTATATTAATAACATGATGTAGTATATTAGATTATAAGTTAGATAAATTAATTGGTTTGGAGAAGAATGATAAACATAAATAGTTTTAATTAATGTATTTAACTTCCTTAATCTCTCTAATAAAAATCAACTAGTTTTTATATTAAGAAGCGGAACTAATATGTTTTAACCTATCAATATGAGTACTGTAATTAAATTCAGTTAGTTAATTACCAGAACAACAGAATCGCGAGCAGCAAGGGCAAGTATGTCAGCACAGGACACAACACCAGGGCATGCGGCCTCCAGCTGTGTCTTGGCGTCGTCGATGACCTCGAACCCCCTCAGGCCGCCGTTCGCCCCGGCGTCCCTCTCTGTGCCAGAGCCGGCCACAAGGACCGATGCATCGCAGCCTCGGACGAAGCAGTCATGGAAGTGCATCCTCAGTAAGCCGGCAGCCACAGAAGGATCAGACTGGACGTGAGCTTGAACTGTGGATCTCACAATTGTCTCAGCTTTAGGGCACGACGTTGAGTAAAACCCTAGACGTGTCCCTTGGCCTTGCACCCTCATCACAAGCAAAGCCGCTACACTGTAAAATAACCCTACCAGAAACCTTTGGTGGTCGTTGAAGAAACCTGTAGGCTCCATTATTATTTTTTTTGTAATCTGAGCTCAATTCTATGAGAGATGAGATTGGTGATGAAGTTTGGGGGCTTATATATAATAATAATAATAATAATTAATTTATAGGATTTTGTTGAGGCTTTAATTTGTGGGGTCAGAAACTTGGAGGATTTATGAACAATGAGTGAGAGAAGACGGCTAATGTTTCCAAAACCAAGTGCGATATAGCCGGAATTGAGCTCTCTCTAATGTCCCTTCCTCTTCACTCTTTTTTTTTTGCCCCTTTCCTAATAGTATTGATACCATTACTCAAAAGAGTCCAACAAAAGAAAAAACAACAAAAAAAAGCGACCGATGTTAATTCTTTCATCATCCACCACCCTTTGCCTAATCTGGAATACAAAAAGTCTCAATGATTTTATGAGGAAATTTTTCTAAATAGTCAGCAGCAATTAAATTCTCCCTAAAGCTATAATTAATCACAACTTGCAGTCTATGTGCAAAGAAAACCTAGAATCTTTAACAATGTCTCTGAAAGGATGATTGCCCTCATTTTTTCAATAGGAAAAAAAATTCTTATAAATGAAAAATGTGACATTATTTGATAGGGTTAAGATGTAAATACTACATGAGCTTTTACTTTGTATGTCTAGTACCATATGCTTTTTGAAGGTGTAAAAATGCCCATGAGCATTTAAGATGTGAGCAAAAATGTTAGGACCGTCATATATAACCCGACAAAATTACTTGTTATGGTGAGGCCTACACTATTTTTGCATATGCATATGTAGCGGTGTTATGTTATTTTAAATGCTTATAGGTATTTTTACACCTCCAGAAAGCTCATGATACCGGATGTACTTTTAGTAAAAACTAATGGATATTTTTTCACCTTAACCCTATTTGATACTTGGTAGCATTTATTAGATTTGAGCATTGAGTATCCTAAACTGGAGTCCATGTGGAACAAGTTTCGTTGCTAAGTGAACTGATGAGTACTAAGTGCTCATCACCGTTATACACGATCTAAATCTAATTTAGACAATTTATATTAATATTTTTACTTTTTATTCTTTAAAAAAATCGTTTTAATATGTACAGAATCAATCTTTTAACTGTGAATTTAAAAAAAAAATATTTTTTTTTATTTTGAAAATTATTAGTCGAAAATTCTAAATTTGAATTGTCCAGAATGTATTTGAATGATACAAATTTCCCATCAGAAAACAGCATCCACAATAATAATAATAATAATAATAATAATAATAATAATAATAATAATAATAAGTGCATGCATGGGGGGACATTAGATAGAAGAGTTTGAAGAAGTCAAAGTTGTTTTGAAGACAAACACACAGACAGCGATAGACCAATTAGAGGGGTTTCAATAGCATATTTAGCATGACAAGTTGCATCTATATATATATAAACTCAAATGATATCATTGGTTAGAGATGAGATTATTGTTATACTATACGACGATGACTTTAATTACTTCTTGGCGGTATTCTTCATACCAATAAATTAAAGAACTTACATGCCATCCATTACAGCTGGCACCTACACAAGTTATTAAAGCTTGGAGGGGTCTCAATATGAATAATTCAATCATTAATTTGTCATATTACGAGAGACTTACTCTCTCAATCATTAAATTCAATCCTGTCAATTAAATCAAGAATTGATTAAAACTACGCAATCATTTAGAGTTGTGTGTGTGTGAGAGAGAGAGAACATGGAAAAGAAAGGAAAATTAATGGTGGATAGATGATTGGTGGTGGGAAATGAGATTACGTAACCATGAAATAGAGATAGAAACTTGGGCTCACAGGTTTGTGCATTAGTGAAGTGGGAATAATTCTTTTAGGCGTGAGGGTTTTGGCTGCATTCTGCATGTGGCCTTTAGTTTAGTTAAGATTATTAACGTCAAACTGACTTTTTAAATTTTTCATTTTCTTATTTTCAACTTATGAAATTGTCTTAACTCACCGTTAAACTCGTGCTAATTGCAATTTCGGTTGAACTCACAAGTTTACTGCTGTTTGCATTGGGTGATCTTCATGCCACATTTAATTAAATTTTCAAAATAACATTGTTTCATGTGATAGAGCATATATATGATTAAATTTGGCAAGATATTACAGTAGAAGGTGAAGATCTTATTGATTCAATAATTGGACTGAATTTTTATAAAGTGGAAATGCTTTGGATGATCAATATTTTACAATTACATAATCAATTTTCATCATGAAATCAAAAGAAGTAGAGAAAATAAATATGCATAAAGAAAATGAACTGAATTCGGCCACTTTTTTATTTTCAAAAAATTAATCATAGATCTAACTAAGAAGATTAAATATAAAGAGGTCTTACAAGTGTCATATTTTTACAATTCAATTTTGTATATTTTCAAATCAAACAGAACCATTTGTATTTACGAGTTGAATTTTCATATTTACAAATCGAGTTACATTATTTACAAGTCAAACTTGTACAACTTATAAAAAGATACTAACTTTGATCCTAAATAAAAGATATAATTTTACATGACAAACTATACCTTATATTAAGGATGAAAAGGTAGTACAACATTTTAGAGTTTCTCACTATTTAATTTTTTTTTTACATAAGTTGATTATGGGTAATTTGTTTTTAGGAAAAATTGGGAAAAAAAATTCACCATTTGAGAATTAATTAAAGAATGTGACATGTTTAGTTACACATGTAGAACCTCAATTGCATATGTGAAAGCTCAGTTGTATATGTTGAAGTTTAGTTGCACATAACATAGAAGTTCAGTTATACATATGTGGAAAGTTCCATTTTACATTTAACTTTCCAAATGAAAAACTTTTCCCCAATTATCCCTTGTTTTTATTCCCTCTTTCAAATACATTATTATATATTATAATAATACAATTTTATTTGGCTGGAATTGAATTTTGTCAAACCATATCTTTCACGTTTTCTCCTTTTTTGGGTTTCACTTTCAGTCTCGATTGCCACTTGCATATATGAATTATTGTGTTGTGTAGGGACTACGATTCAAGGGGCACTTTCATTCTTCATATGTATTTAATTAGTATTTACATGAAAAGAAAACTCACATTAATCCAAAAAAAAACTAATATACTTTAATATTTGACTTTTAAAAATCATGTTTGAAGTAGCGTTTCTACCCCTAAACCGATTTCTATAACACAAAACATATGTTGAAGCCAATTTACCCCTTATTACATTGAGGTTATTAAATTTACTTTTCATTGCTTATATATAGAATTAGTTGAGTTGGATTCCAATGGAATTTGGATTCTCTCCTCAATTTTTTTTTCTTTTCTTTCTCCTCATCTCATTTCTGCCGTTGGATCAACAAATGAATGGTTGAGATTTTAATAGTTTCTAAAATCATTATTTTTTATTTTAAGGTGAATTGAGCGAATTAAATTTTTAATAGTTTAAATTTATTTATTTTTTAGATAATATTATAATCATAATTACATGAATTATTACATCGCAACCGTTTATTTATTGATCCAACGGGAAATATCTATGGGATGAGGAGAAAGAAAAGGAAGAAATTTTAAAGATGAGAGTTATCCACATCCCTTTCCAGCATTGCCCTCTCTCATTTGTACTTTTCTTTTTGTTTTTTCGTTTTTCTGCCGACAAGCTCTATCTTTTTTTTTGGCTTTCACCACCCGGTATCTGGAAGGTATTCTGGGTTCATTGCCCGCCTCCCAACTAATCCGGATCCCAACCGGGGAACCCTTACGGGGGTAAATCGGTACTTATGGGACAACCTCTTGGAGGCTGCGTTAATTATCGCGTCTGTCACCCCCCAGGATTCGAAACCTCGTCCTGAGGGATGCCGGTCGTAGTCCATTTTACCAACTCGACCGAGCGCCCATCGGTAGCTCTATCTACTTGTTCTTGTAATGCGAGGGATATTTTAATGTTCTTTTTTCAGTGAAAATTTATTTATTTTTAATTCCCATTAAATATATTTGGTTAAATATTTTTTAGTACTTACAAATGCTTTTCAATAATACATTAACTCTTTTTATTTTTATAATTTTAACTTTAATGTTTTAAGTGTATCCAACTGTGAGTGTGTTTTTTTCAGTTATTTTATATCTAAACATGTTTGTCAATTATATCATTCAAACAAGTTTTATTACCCAAACTAACTTTTAAAAAATATCATCAAAACATAAATCATATTACTCTGATTGACTTTTACTTCAACATCAATTTGGGAAAGTTAATTCAAATAAAAATCATTTTTTACTGATGGTTATCCAAACAAACCCTAGTTATAACAACCTTGACGAGTACAATTAGAGGTAGATTAGAATGGAAAGGATGGACCAATAACAAACATATTATTATCATCATCAGGACTAAATTACATAGCACCTCCTTGAAGTTCTATCATGTACAAATGACTCCCTTAATATTTAAAACTCAATAATAAATTTTCCTGAACTTTCACGTTTGTGCAGACAATCCCACAAAACCATCAATTATATATCTCCTCAAACTTTATAGAAGTTAGATATGTGAGTTTAAGGGGTTTTTTTAAGTGTATACGTGTGATTGAACTACTTGTTATTATTAATATTATTAATTAAACTTGTTGTTGCTATTGTTTTAATGACTAATTATAATTAATAACAAAGATCGTAGCAAAAGCAGAAGGCAGAAAAAGGAGAGGTACCTTGGCATGATCCGAAGAGGGCACCTTCCATATAACACTGATCATCACAGTCTGATGAATACAAGCAATCCCCATACCATCCTTGACTTGGGCTCTCACAGTAGAATTCTTCCTCGTATGAATCTGTAATTAATATATATATATATAACGATTAACTCCAATTAACCTCCAAATTTATTATTAATTATTCTTTGATATTGTTATTTGGAAAATCCTTTTTTTTTTGTTGGTGTTGTCGTCTTCTACCTTATGCGTGCGCGCACACACATAGCAAATATGGGAATGTAAAAGGAGTAGTAATATTAAAAGGAGAAGTGATAAATTGTGAAAAAGTTACACATCATTATGCACTCTTATCCTACTTCCGGTTCAAAATATAACCTTCAGATTTTAGAGAGCGTTTGATTAAGTTTTATAATTTGTAATTTGAAATTTGTCTGATCAATTAATTTATTTTGTTTCATTTTACTCCTAATGAATTATATGTTTCTCTCTCATCCAATAAATCAAATTTTTTTATATATTTATTGTCTTTAACCAACTTTAACTAAAGTTTGAGTTTCTTAATTTAGCATATACGAGGCATTATTTTTTAAAGGAGATATTGTAATATTGTTTTGCGAATTTCTAAATAACTAATATACGGATAACTTATTGTGCTTGAAAATGCTGTGATGCTATTGAAATCTATGAAAAACTTGTCCCTAGAAATATCATGTGATGGATTTTCCAAAGAGAGGAAAAAAACAGAGAGATGTCAATCATATAAAACACTAGAAATCAATCATCAACCCCACATAAAAAAAAATGATTTTTTTTGCGTGAAATTGATCGATATTTGAGAGATTGTTTTTATTTCATATTATACACTTGTTTTCAAAATAAAGAAAAAAAACTTTAAAATTGATATGAACTTTACAAAAACTTCATAAGCCAATTCTGAAGTTGGTGTTTTGAGTTTGAAATACATACCTCCATGAGGAATAATGAAGATGAGTGCAAAGAAAATCAGACAATAGAAACTTCTAAGCAGCTTTTTTGTTGCCATGCCTCTTGGAATGGATATGAATAAGTTTGTAATGAAGTGCATAATTTATAGAGTCATTAAATATCAATTTCAATTGTCTTTTATTATTTTTTATCAACAATTATCTTCTATCATTAAGTTATTCCAATGAAGGTTAGGTAAGCTTGACACGTTGTAGGTTACAGCTTTCGTTGTGCTAAAATTAGCCTTTACTCCTTTTTTTTTTTTTTAACTTTGTTAATAATACTCTGTTTAAGATCCTGAAATACTTAATCTTTATTTGTAAATACGTTGAAAATATTACAATTATTAATTTATCCTCATTATATACTCTCTCTCAAATTTTAAAAACCTTAAATAATTAATATAATATTTAAATAAATGTTTTTAGAACATTTATGATAATTAGTAAAATTTAAAGGAAATTAAATATAAATTATACTGACTAACTTATCACTTATTATGTGAAATCCCTATTTCAATAATTTTTTTAACATGCGTGTTTGAAATATTATTTTTGCCAACTTATGTATTTAAATACTAAAGAATTATTTAATAAATAAATTGGCATGATTAAACAATTTAATATATGGTTAAGAATGCTAAAAATACACGCTTTAAATTTTTTTGTAAACTAAAAATTATGAAACAACAATACAATATTTATATTAAAGAGGGATATTTTGGTCCAAAAACATGTAACTTAATTGTCAATAATCGGTTGGATGAATAAAAATGCAATCATAAAAATATAATGGAGGTATATGTTATATATTCTGATGTTTAATTAAAAATATGAGCCAGATTTCTGTAATTAAGATAAAATAGAGGGCTGTTAATGTATTTTACTTTGATGTTTAATTGATTGCAAATATTGATAGCTAAATTATACATTTAGTCCTTTTATTTTAATATCATTAGTTTATTTTGACCGAAAAGGTTGAATCATTAAATAAATGGTAATCCTGTAATTAAATATTGATAAAATTTGCTTAAATTTTAATTATTTAATATAATCATTTTCATATTTCAAAATTTAATCACACTTTTTATCATTTAATTATATAGTGACCGTTTAAATTTGTCAAATCAATATTTTCCTTTAAATGAAATTAACAATGATAAATCAAAAGAATTAAAAGTGCTTTTTTTAAATTTAAAAAATTAAATTGAATCTTAATATAAATTTAAATGATTGAATATATACTTTATCTAATATTGATCAGTGAGTTTGCTGAAAAACTGGTTACACAAGAACTTGGGAGGTCGCAACGTGTTTATCTTTTTAAATATAACTCACTCAAATCGAAAGTTAACAGACACTAACCTTAACTCACTCAATTAACATACAAATCATTATAAAACTTAACAAACAATTAACACACATTATGATTTTGATGGGAGGTTAATTTCAAGAAGAATAATATGTACGATCATATATAAAATTATCGGAAATTTTAATTTATTTGTCAGAGCTATTTGAGTTATACATTTTGTTTATCAATTCATAATTAATGATTAATATGAGCTCTTTGGCAATTCTAACCCTCAAAGTCTAAAATCAGTGCCGAGTCCTTTCATCAAAGCAGCTAACGCCTAGGAGTAATAATTAATTTGGTTTTATTAGATGAAGGAATAATTATGAGTAGGGTGGAAGCTAAGAAATTATTAATTACAATCATAAATATCATTATTAATTAACATCAGTCAGCACCATATTAAAAAAAAAAAGAATAGGTCTGTTGCCCCTTCGAACATGTCGGCCGATGTATACTGAAAAAAAAATTACAATTTTGTAGGCCATCCTTAAAAATTTTCTACCAACAAATGAAATTATAAAAAAAAGATTATTCCATGAGAATCAATGTATATAATTCAATGTTTAATAAAAACCTATTACTTCAACCCGTGCATGTTTGGATTAGCATTGTAAACTACTTTTCTAATGTAATTTATAGTTTACGAATTAAGTATGTGATATAAGTTTTATCTTAACTTGTATGAATATAATTTTTTAACACTTTAACAAATAAACACTATATATATCTCTCTCTCTCTCTCTCTCTGCGGGGGTTCACTTTCCTCCTGTTCCTGCCATCCTGTTCTAGTTCTGATCATTTTGGAACCGGATAAAATTATTACAAAGGTGAGATGCCGAGATAAATATTTTGGTAACCTTTTTATTTATATAGATATTATTTATATAAAAAGATTATTATATTGTTTATATCTTTGATATAAAATAGTAGATATATCTAAGTAAACCGTCATAGTCTACCCGGTGGCAGGCTTCACGTTGCTGCTGTCTTGGTTCCATCTCCAGGTCACTGTCTCACTCTATTCTCTTCTCTCTCAACCTCTTCTTCTCTTCCTTCTCTACATGATCTCTGAATCAGTAGGTAAGCCATCTTAATTGGTTATTTTTCCTTCATCTTTCTTCTCTCTCACTATTTCAACTACTCAAGATTTTAAAAGTAAAGTTATACTAAATTACTAATCGAAACAAGAGTGGAAATGGGACGAAATGCAAGACAGCAAAGCTATTATGTGTACTTTTATGAGATGCGAATAGGCCCATCCCTTGTAAACACCCTTATTAATATATGTGAAGAGTTCAAACCATTTTAATGTGGTATTAAAACAATATTTTATTTTTTCTAAGACAGATTTTTCAATTTTCACGTTAGGGTAATTATTTCGATTGTAATGTTATCATATTCAGATGATTTTTATTATAATGATATTTATAATGATAATATTTGAAATTATGTTTACCATAATTATCAAATATAATTTATAAAAAAATTATATGCTTAAGTTACTTTGTCATAATTAAATTAGAAGTAGTAAAATTTTTAATGTCTGAGTTATTTTATAAGTAATTAGTATTAATATTGCTAATTTCCTTTTAATTTAAAATTCACAAGTAATTTTTGGCCCTTGACATTTATTATTTTCATCCTTTTATCCACAAGAGACTCATTAACGGACAAAATTAAGTATCTATTTGGAAATTTGCATAAGGAGCAAATACAATATGAAGATTTATATACTTTTCCCAAGTCTTCTTTGTTTATCTTTCTCTAAATGTATAACCAATAAAGACATGTGCATTGCATAAGATTTGAGCAAAAAATTCTATATAAATTATAATATCAATCACTAATATATGTCGGTCTACAATATAAATCACTTTAACTAATTTATTAAAATAAAAAATAATAGTAAACTTATTAAATTTGTCTTAAATTGAAAGAATTTTTTAAATTTACCTACATTAAATGAGATTTTGAATAAAAGAAAAGTCTAAGGAGTTAGGTTGAAAAATTAATCATATAACATTGACAAATATCTGCTCTCATAATGGCTTATATTATGGATCAACGGATTATTCTGGAAACGATTTATATGATGAGTCAAAGGGAGTGTGTATATATATGCTATAATATACATTATTAGTCAATCTTAAACATAAAAAAAAAACACATTTATCACAACAAAAACGGCCAGGTCATGGCGGTGTGAAGCATCATTTTCACTGGTTGTAAGCTGTTGTATTCTTTTACGAAACATGTTCGGGGTTTTAATTTTGTTAATTAGAGTGGTTACACACAAACACACACACACACACACACACACACACACTCTTTTTTATTATTATTTAAAGAAATATGTATTAACGGTTTAAAGTTACAATTAGAATTAAACCCGATACCTCTCATTTACATGAGAGTTTTCACACTACTATACAATATATAATGTCATCCATACATTAAACAATCTTTAATGCTAGATTCTTACCATCTTGAGGTCACAAGTAGGTGATATATAAATAAAATGCGATACATCTTTATATATAAATATATATATATATATATAAAGAAG
Organism: Vachellia collinsii; assembly: GCA_006871305.1. Taxonomy (NCBI): domain Eukaryota; kingdom Viridiplantae; phylum Streptophyta; class Magnoliopsida; order Fabales; family Fabaceae; genus Vachellia; species Vachellia collinsii. Next base: position 11,575 of record QFDD01120470.1, read on the forward strand.
ATGCGTTAATTTAAAAGAAATATTTGTATATTTCAGAAATATCACATCATTTGCATTCGATCCAATACAAAACGTTATGGTGAGGCAACCAGCTAGCAGGATTGAAACGGTCTGAGTTGTTAATTTTTCATTGGACGGATGACAACGATATGGCACCCTTCTTATTAAATATAGGAGGAAGGTAGGTAGGACTCATCATGGTTGATCAGTTTTGTTGATGGCAGGGATGGCGGCAGCTGCACAAAACGGGATTTTGAAAGCGATGGTTGGGAGGAAAGTGGGAACAGTCTTTGCCGAAACCGTTACAGAA
>QFDD01120471.1:0-11946 GCA_006871305.1 Vachellia collinsii
TAAGAGTTTCTCAAATAAGCACAAAGAAAGTTTGTCTCTGTTTTTATAAAAATAATTTTTTATTTAAATAAATTATTTAATTATAGCTTATGTTGGATAATGTATCAAAATTACGTATACTTATTGTTAGATTATATATTTATTAAAAAGTTTGGTTAAATTAATTTAGATAATTTGTTTAATTTTTTATTCCCTTGAAATTAGTTAGTCAAATGTTACATTAACCACTTTATTTATTTCTTTTATCAAAAAATTTTTGGAAAAGGATTCAGCATACCCAGAAGTTAATAGTAGGGTGATATCTCTCTTTCTTCTTTGTTATACCAATATTAGACAAAGGGAATTGTCAATTACTCACGTTTACCTAAACACCCAAAAATTAATAGCCCATTTGATTCACGAAGTTCATGAAAATACAATAGAATGTAATGAAGGGGAATGCAATATAATGGAATGATAATTACATATCATTTATTTGGTATGTTATTAAGGAATCATGAAATGAAATTTATATTTTATCTATAAAAAATAAAAAGTATGTGAAATAAACTTTTTAATTTTATTAAAACTAAAAATGAAGAATATAAATGTATAAATACTGATTTATGAAATATATAAGTACCCACTTGTTAATTCATACAAGTTGTAATCAGGACTTCATAACCAAAGTTATGTAATGGAGATTACCTGATTTGTTGTAATCCATTGTAATTAGAATTACTTTAGTAAATAAACCAAACAATGTAATCATTAAAATGATTATACATAACCTTTTTCTATATAATTAAACCAAACGTGCCATGGGATCTCTCATCTTCCCAAATGCCTCACAGCCCTCACCCCTCCCATATAGGTCTGAGGTCTCCTTTCTTCAGTGGAAGTGGAATCAAGGTGTGGGAACCTAGACCAGACCGGCCAGGTCAATCTGAAAACTGGTGATCCGGCCTCAAATTCGGTCCGAGTTGCCCTACAACCCGGGGTTGGGCCAACCCAGTGTAACCCGGGTGACCCGGCCGAGTTGGTGGATCGCTGAGTTAAATATTTTTTTTATTTTTAATTACACATCAGTTTTTTTTAACTATTCAAGTTCTCAATTTTTGCTATTTTATTATATATTTTAATATTTTTATTTTTAGAAATATTTTGTTATCATATATATTTTTTGATATTTTATTAGAATGAATATTTTGAAACTATAAATAATATTGGATAATAGATAAGTTATAAGTTATATTTTGTAATTTTTACTTTGTTAGTAATAAAATTTACTATTTAGTTTTTGGAATTTTCAATTATGGATGATATGATTGTATCAATATATTATGATATTTATTTTGTAATTCTTTTATTCATCATCGGTCTAACCCCTGGTTTGACTCTGATCTAATCCACTAACCCTTGATCCATTATCTTATGTGATTTAGTCAGGGTTTTTGTATCTTGTGCAGAACAAATGAAACACTACGGCTACCTTATATGCTGTTAACAATGATAGGTGGGGACCAGTCTCCTTCCTGGCTTTGTGGTACGTTCTCGGTGGGCGTACCGTGAGGTTCGTGGTTCGAGCCTTGGTGTTAATACTACTTTCCTTGGTCCTTCAACAATTTATGAGGTGCTCCAAAGTACCTCCCTTTTGGAGTTTTGGTCCCCCAACGATTCCAAGTGATTGTTACTTCAATCCTCTACCTTCCTCAAAAAACAATGACAAACTGAGTTTCTCCCTTCTGGTATAAAAGCATCAAAACAATAAACCACACCAGGACACCTCGCATCTTTGGTTGAGTTCTATACCTCAAGCCTATGCTCAGTGTGGATTGAAAAAAATTAAGTGTCAAAAGAAAAGAAAAAGGGAAAATTCGATTTAACTATTCATAGAAATGCTTGCATTAAACTTTAACATTCTCTTCCACATCTTCCTCAATCCAAAGATACTATTGATCATCCTGGAAATAGCTTGAGACGGCTGGTTATTGGCTTCCGACATATATGACAATTGGAAATTGTCAACATACAGTCCCCACAAGTCTGCATCAAAGTTATATTATTTAATTATCATCGTTTTCATGTACTTGGAAAGGGAAAATTAAATTAGTGAAATCTCCATTATATAGAGAGAGCTTAATTACCATGTGCCCACATCCAAGGGCCACGTCCTTTTTGTTTGTCATGCAAATTGCACAAGCCTGCATGTTAATGTAAAAGCATCACTAAATTCATCAGCTCATCCAGATTCTTCAGCATGAACTATATATTTTTGGATATGTTTCTAAATAAATCGATTTTTTTTCATCCCTACCCAATTCCCTTTTGTTCGAAAGTTATATTACGCATTGCAAAAAGAAGACATGCACGAACAAAGCGAGGAAGAACTAATATTAAGTAAAATAAAACGGAAATATATACCTCTTCAGCTAGTGAATTTCTTTCCTTCTCAAGATCAGAGAGTTTCTCCTGGAGGATAAACCAGAACAAACGTGTTAAAATCAATTGAAATTGAAATATGCTTGTGTATATAAATTTAGGAAAATAGTTATCTTACGCCAATCATAACTGAATAAGGCATAGCTTTTACAGGATCGAGACAAACACAATACCTCAGTAGCAGCAGCAGCATTAAGGGCATTAGCCAACTCTTGTTCCTTCTTTTCCATTTGTCTCATGGAACTTTGTCTTATCTCCTCACATTCCATCTTTATCAATCTCACAAGCTCTCGCTCTTCTTCCAACTCTCCCATTGCCTTCATCCATCTATCCTAAACATTGAAATTGCCAATTAATAGCATATTTATATATACATACCAGTATATGCATGGTATGTTAGTATTAAGTACCCACATGAATAAAAACTTGCTATAATTGTCTGCGGCTGAAATTTATATTGGGGTGAAACTTGAAGAGGCTTCTAACCGTAAACACAAGCTACAAGTTTCTGGACCATTCAGCTTTATTTCTGATATCATATCAACACTAATATACTGAATTCCATTGAATTTCTAACACTGGAGTGTGCTTAGGCAAGAATAATACTTACACGAATGATTTACTGAGACCTCCTTGTATTGTAGTTAGATTCTTCAAATTTAGTAATAAGCTTTGATAATATCACCTGAGTACTTGAAAATTTTTATTTATTTATTTTTTTTTTGTGGTGGGGGGTGTACCAACATCAGCTATTACCTCAGCAAGGTCAGCTCGAGTTAGAGCACACTCCACATTTTTACAGGTATTGCCTAACTCTTGGCTGAGCCATTTCACGAGCTCTCTCTCTTCATCCAACTCCCTCGTTGCCTTCATCCATCCATCCTAACCATTGATGTTACGATTCGCAGAATATTAGTATATATAACATGTTACTACAAGTAGTCAACATGATTACATACATAGTAACTGGCTATGCTTCAAAAGTTATTATTAGAAAAAAGGCATTTAATTGGTATGTTGGCTTCTATGGGAGTCTCAATGCAGGTTTTTGTTTGAAGGACACACTATAACAACAAAGGATATCCTACATAGATGTCACTACCGCATGTTGGTTGGAGTCTGTAAAGAAAAACGAATTCCAACGCCAGATTTTTCAGATTGATGGCAGACTGGAGAATACCTGGACACCATCCCCTCATGGTGTTGTGTGTATTGATGTCGATGGATCCGGTTGGCAACAACAACAAGCAGCTATGAATTGGGGGAAAGGCTTATAGGCTTTCAGAAATACATTGGGATATGTTTGATTACTGAAGTTGAACTGATGTCCATAAACACAGGACTAAAGGTTTGCAAAGCACAAGAATTTCACAATATTGTTATGTATATTGACTCATTGGATGCTTTCCAACTCCTAATGCAGGATTGTGATCTTGAATACCCATTGAGACTCATAACCATGGAGGTTAGAGAGTATATATATGGGGTTCCGACTTCCGAATATAGAACTGCATCACACATCTAGGGTCATTCTTCCATGTGCTGACTATTTGGCTCATGAGGGTTACACTGACTCGTCTTATATAGTGCTGGTGTTATCTGTCCTAAATGGAGGAATGTTCTTCAAAAATCTTTTCAAGGTGCTTATGTTTTTAGCCAGGTTTTTAATCTAGGCCATTTTCTTTCTCAAGATTTTATTTGCCTTTGTAACCCAACAAAAAAAAAACAAAGAAAGAAGAAAAGGCATAGAAAAAATATAAAAAAGATAATAATTAAGAAACAGACCTTCAACTTTTGGATATATTCTTCTTGCTTTCTCCTCTCTGCAAATCTTTTTTCCTCAATTTTTGTTATGGAAATTATTATCTTCTCTATGTCCAGTTTAAGCATCCGTGCTTGTTCCTTACTTTCAGTCAACTCTTTCACTGCCTTTGCACATTCGTTCTGCAAATCAACTTGTTAACAAACTTGTCAAAGAAATTGGAATTTCTTAACGAATCCAGGCGAAGTCTGTGATTTACTCTTCATTTTTATAGAGATATCCGGGCAGATTTCAATAATAGAAGTGAAACCTTTATCATTTTAACAAAATCCAGAGAATGTTATGTAACTTTATTGTATAAGGTACAAGAGGGAGAAAAGAGAGGGAAACAGGGGATATAAAGAGAGAAGGGTGAGAAAGAAACAAGAGAGTTAAAGGGGTTCAACTCATAAGCCTAACTACAACCTACCCCTACTCCCCTCTGCTAATAGCCTAATACCCCAAATTCCTAATTGACTAATCTTAACCATCGGATACCTCTTAACCAACCTTCGTCATTCACTTATTACATGTCAAATTTACTTTCTGTCTTTAGAATAAGTCTATGTAAATTCTGAAGGTAGCTAACATTGTTAATTGTACTTCAGAATCATATAAGAAAACTAAATATGATCACTAAATAGCCCAAGCTTTGATGTTGAGATCTTGGCATTGCTAATTAAATCAAATGAGTGGAACATTTTGATCAGGCTGCTGAAACAGACCTCAAACATTCGGGTGTGTTCATCATGTTTGCTCCTCTCAACAATCCTTGCTTCCTCTGCAATCTGAGAAGGATAATCAAGGCCCCATAAATAATGGGCATCTCTGGGAACTCTTTTTGGAGCCCCAAAATACATTCTTAAAAGAGGAATGCATTCCTAAAGAAGCTTAGGAATGTTTGACAACACATTTTTCCAGAATGTATTCTTCCAAAATGCATTCCGACACGTAAGTCGAGATAAAACTTCTCTTATATACTTAACTTGAATTACGTACAATTACTTTTAAAAGCTAATATCAAATAAGCTGAAAAGCTCTTTCTGTCCAGAATGCATTTTACATAGTGATTTAAAATATTTTAAGTCGCAACCTGCGATACTTTAGGTCACGACTTAGATGTGAAAATTCCAAATCATGATATGGTATACTCAAAGTCGCAACCTATATGTGTGTTCAGCAATCGAATTTCCGGCTAAGATAAGCCCTGTCAAATCCACAATCTTAGGAGTGATAATCGATTTTTCGGTTTGGTTTTCGGTAAAAGCCGAAAAACCAAAAAAACTTTTAAAAATAAAACCCAATGAAACACAACCTCAAAATTAATGAATTATTTCGGTTCTGGTTTTTGGTTAACTGAAATAACCAAAAATATTTAATAATTTATTAATCTAAATATTATATAATAGTTTTTAAATATATTATAATAATATTTAATAATATATGTAAAAAAATATAATAATATATGTCGATACCAATATCAACTTCAGAAGCATACTAAACATTGATATCGATATATCGATATTGTCAATCTTGTTATCTATTCTGAGGAGCTAAAGGAATCCATTGATGCCTATGTATGTTCGTGATTATAGGGTATTTAATTCATGTGGATGGACTAAGATTATTTCTTCCTCATTTCATCTATTAAAGTTCTTGCTGATTTCCACGAAACTTGAGTCATCATTATATTTTAAAATCATAAATTCGGCTACTATGAAGTTGCAGAAATCATTAAAAAATAAGTCAACTATGTTTTTTTATTTCACCTGGGCTCCACTCCATTTAAAATGGTCAAAGTTTGGGGCTACTTAAGTTCATATTTTTGTTCAATATCTTCTAATCTGTTCAGGAACTTTACATGAGTTCTTTTTTTCATGTTTGTTAGGGAATTTATGGTTGAGGTGGCCAAAGTTGTAGTGGCATCTATTGAAAAAAAAAAAGGTCAAAAATCATCTGAAGTAATTTGATCACGTATAGAGAAAGTTATTGGATCCACCGAACAAGATGGTAAATTAAAAAGTTTGCAGTCATTAGAAAAAGGGTTGAAGAAGATCGAAGAAAATATTTAATAAAGTTATTGAATGAAACCTCTTCATCAACAATTTATCTAAATTGTAATTATTAAATGACATAGATCTCTTTAGCTGACCACACCTTGTGAGATAAGGTTTCTTTGTTATTGTTGAATTGAGGCATCCATGTTGGAAACTCTAAAAAGTCTGCAATAAGAGAATTGTCACTTCCGAAGTTGTGCAACTTTCCACCATCTCTCCCAGATTTTTTGTGACCTTGGGCCTAATGCAACTTAACCACTTTGTTGGTTTGTGTTTTCTTGTTCAATTTTTTCGCCCAGGTTCCCTTGGGATACAAGGTATGGAATCAACTAAAGCTTGCATTGAATTGATTTGAATGAGAAAAGAGTGGTGAATAATTGTCCCTATGAAAATTTTTGTGCTTGGTAATACATTGACCAAGAGAATTTAATCCATCTGAAGTCAAATTATGATCTGAAATCGTAGCTTTTGTTGATGAAAATAGTAGAAACAAGCTATTACTTCATTTTCTTCTCCATGTGAAGTACCATCTATTCCCTTTTCTATTCCATTGAACAATATTGAGATTTTACATTAGTGATAATATGAAGGTACCCTTAGAATATTACTACAGGCCTATACTGATGGATCGAAAAATTTGTCGTGGGGGAAGGAAAAGGAAAAGGAAGCTTTGGTTTAACTATAAATCAATAGAAATTCTTTACTCAAATATGACATTCTCTTCACCATCCTCTTTAGTCCAGTTATGCCATTGGTCATCCAGGAAAAAGCTTGAGACGGCTGGTTATTGGCTCTCGACATATGTGACAATTGAGAATTGTTAACATGCAGTCCCCACAAGTCTGCATCAAAATTATTTAATAATCATCATTTTCATACTTCAAGAGGAATACCAGTGAAATCTCCATTATAGAGAGTTTACCATATGTCCACAACTAAAGGCCACGTCCTTTTCATTGGTCAAGCAAATTGCACAAGCCTGCAAAAGCCAGGCACCCAAAAGGTGAGGAAGAATTAATACTCATTGAGGTAAACAGGGAAGAACGATACCTTATCTTCTAGTGATTTGACTTCCCCCTCAAGGTCAGAGAGTTTTGCCTGAAGGTTGAACCAAGACAAGACGTGATAAAGTTAGTTGAAAATGAGAGATTATTAAAGGATAAAAATTTAGAGAAGTTAATATGGAATAAGGCAGAGTTTTTAAAGGATGGAGACAAACAAATACCTCAGCAGTTGCAGCAGCATTAAGGGCATCAGCTAACTCTTGTTCCTTCTTTTCCATTTGTCTCATGGAACTTTGTCTTACCTCCTCACATTCCATCTTTATCAATCTCACAAACTCTCGCTCGTCTTCCAACTCTCTCACCGCCTTCGTCCATCCATTCTAAACACATCCAAGTTCCCAAATCATGATACATATTTAGTATACTTAGCATATTAGTGTAAGTACTCCACATGAATATAAACACAAATGAAAAATTTCTTATCATTCAGCCTTGTTTCTTGAAATCATATCAGCTTTAATATATCAAATCCCATCAAAATTATGTTTATATATCAAATCCCATCTGCTAGTACCTGAGCATAGTCAACATTCTTGCGGGCATTGGCTAACTCTTGACTTAACCTTTCAGCTCTTCTCTTGGCTATCTGTAACCCCTCATCTTGCTCTAGTTGAAGCCTTTGCTTTCGCTCTTCTTCCAGTTCTCTCCTCAGGTTAACACAATCAACCTGTAAAGTAATAATATTACAATACCTAAAGGTACCAATCTTTAGAGTAGGAAGATTACATTTATGAATATCTCAAGTTGGGGAATATCCTGGTAAGGCTCTTAAAAAACAGACCTCTAATAGATGAATATTTTCGCATTGTTTTATCTCAGAAAATCTTAATTCCTTTGCGTTCTGCATGACAATTAGAACAGGCCACTTCTTTTAATATATCAGTATGCACAATTTTGAACTCTATCTGGTCAATTAATCATGTTGCAAATTACAAATACAACTTTTCATTCCCTGATCTTGCTTGGGCAAATGATGAAATGGATTTGAATCCTCCTCTTGAAAGATCCTGAAGTGGCATTATTTGGCCTAGTGCATTTGGAACTTTAGTCTCCCCCCCCCCCCGGCAGGGGTTTTTAAAGACATGTCTATTATTGTTTTAAAACATTCATGACATGGAATCAAACGGGTAGAGGTGAAGCAATTTGAGATTTGAGGGGGTGGAGTTAAAAACTTCTTATATCCACTCGCAATTAATTCTTAGTGTAAGCTGAATACCATTTCCTATGGATGTTAACTTCTGCTTCAAGAAACTGACCTCCAACATTTGGATATATTTTTCTTGTTTTCTCCTCTCTGCAACTCTAACTTCTTCAACTTTTCTCATGGAACTCCTCTTGATCTCCTCTAGTTCCAGTTTGAGCCTTCTTAGTTCACTCTGCAAATTAATTCAAATTGTCCATCAAAATGTTATGTTCTTGACATTTGATATGAATCATGCTTGGTTAGCACTTAGCGCTGATACCAATCTAGAACATCTTATATTTGATATTGTTATTTGGAAATTTAGAGTAAATTAGACAGATCTTTCACCAGTTTTGTTAAAAATACACAAATCTCTATCATGTTTCAGAACATACAAGGATCTTCTATCACACAGATAACTTTGTGTAATTTTAACAAAACTCATGAGAATTTCATGAATTTGCTCAATGAATTATATTAACATTGTACATTATCACTTAATGTGCTAAGCTTTTGGATTGAAATCTTGACAAAGCACATAATCAAATCAATCTATGGAACATTTTGAAGATGCAGCTGAGAACAAACCTCCATCATTCGGAGACGTTGATCTTCTTTGCTCCTCTCTTCTATTCTTGCTTGCTCTGCAATCTGTGAGGAGGTTAAACTAGACCCCAAAAATAAACTATAAGAACACATGAAGATTCAAATCTTGTCATAATCACAAGCTTGATTTGCTTCTTACCATTTGAAGTAACATAATATGCAAGAAGTAAATATCATTCATAATGAAATGAATTAAGTATAATTCAAGCATGTTTTTGCTTGATAAGCTTTGTAATCACCTGGTTTTCATCAGATTTTCTCATCAAGCTGCTTAGCCTTCTGCTAACAAAACTTGTTCTGGCTGACCAATTGCTGCACTCTGATTTTAGCAGTGAAGTCTCATTCCTCACAAAACCACATACAAGAAGATGGTTAGGATATCTTCATATTCATCCCAATATTTTACATATTCCTGTGTAGTGCATTGGTATAAACAATATCTTGCATATTCTATTTACAATACAAAGGGTCATTCAACCTGGTTCTTTTTATTTATACGGTTTGAACTCACAATCTTGCTTAAAGAATATTAGGTCTTTTTGACTCTTTTGGAATACCAAAATGCTTGATCCGAACATGTGACATATGAGAAGACCCTCAACCCCAACACGAACATGACACACAAATATTGACAGGTAATTAATGAAAACTTGAATTTTGATTGCAAGCATCAATGCTTAATTACAAAATTGATAATGAGAATTAATAACAAAAAGAGAGCTTTACTTGGACTTAGCTAGCTCTTCCTCAAGATGCCTCACCCTTTCCTCACTCTGCTCAAGGGCTTCCTTAGTAACATGCTGCAATAAATTCAAACATTAGTTAAACCATCACATCATTATTTCTTATAAGATGATGCCTTACCTGACTTATTTTTCCAATGATACCTCAGAACTTTCATTCAAAAGATTTGGGTTTCTGTTTTCTTCTTCTGCACTATCATCATCTAGCCAAGCAATCACAAATCAGATGACTGAAAAATCAAAGAAGAAATGGAAAATTAAACATTCCAATCAGACTACTCTCCTACCATTATCTTTTATTTCAGTATGTTTTCATATCTCTGTATCATATAGTTGACTTTTACTGTTTTGAATGGAGAATAAATGTGATACAAAGATAACATCTTTAAAGTTACCTAATCATCTTCCCCCCCCCCCCTTTATTCTTATTTTTACTCGTGTTATTAGTCTAGTTAACCATCATTTATGTCCACTAACACTGTACCTCAAGAAAGGGAAGAAGGAAATGTTTACTTGAAAATTTAAACATAATGTCATTAAAAGTGTTAAATAATAATAAAATAATATAATTAAAATTATTATATATATATATATATATATATATATGAGATCGCGACCTGAAGCAGATCCCAAAAAGCCTTCCAATGTGAAAGAAAAAGAATCAGAGGAGTTGTTGATGATTGAATCAGGCATTGAATGTTGTTGTTGATCATTGCTGGGTTCATAATTGGTTGCAGCAGGCTGAGAATAACCCCCCTGTAAATCTCAAATTAAGAACTCAACCTGGTTATTGAATTAAAAGAAAGGTTTTACATACTATCTAAGCCCATAACATATATAAATATTATATCACATGGTCAACCTCCATTATATTTCTGATAAATATGTCCTTCAACAAATTAAACAGTCGATTAAATTCATTCATTCGTTTTATAAAGCAACCAAAACAGCAATTAATGGAGAAAAGATCAACAGCTTGAATTAATTTTACAAGCTTGGAATAAAAACAATGATTGATGAGAATGAATACTGCCTTTTCATGGTGGTTGACAACTTCTTCACCAACAAATCCTATTGCTTTATCATCTGTTGCCACCTTGGCTTCAAAGCATTCATATTTATGCCCTTGTCTCCAGTGTATTACTTGGCACTTCCCAGAACTGACAATAAAATGAGAATAATATAGTTCTTGAAACCAGTCATTTTTTATGTCACATTGAGTCAGTGATAATCAGAATCCAAATCCATAAGGCACGTAAATTACCACAGGCTCACAAATGGTAAATATTATAGTTAATCTTCAAACTAATAGCCAAATAAAATGAAAAAAAAAAAAATTGATTTGTGTACAAACTCTACAAGGAGATGATCTCTCCATGTGAAGAGGGACAGACACATAAGGTTTGGATTTTGCAAGGCCAGGTAAGACCTTCAAACTTTTATACATTTGTCTTCATACACAGACAGATAGAGACTAGTATGTCTCTTAATTGGAGTAGAGACTTCATTTAAGTGGAAAACTTAGGTACTTAGTCTTGTACACTTAACATGCTTTTATCCAATCAAACCACAAGAAGAGAGTTTGTTATAGAAATGAATAATATGCATAAACAAAAAAAAACAAAAGAAAAGAAAAGAAGTCCATGTGTCTTGATTTGATTAGAAACAAACATCTTTACCTTGATAATAACAAAATTTTAAGGAATGATTAAAACAAGGAAAGAGGAAAACAAAAACAAAAAGCTTAGGAGGGTTACCAATATCGAGGCATTTTGCAACGACCACACGTTGTGGTAGTTGGAATGTAATAACAAACAGAGCAAGCTCCATCAAATTTCCTCTGTCCATCTTCTTTGGCCAACCTCTCTTCACTTATCTTTACTCCTTCTGCTTCTGCAATCTCTGCTTCTAATTCTGCCAATCTCAAGAGCCTTTTGATTTCTTCTCTTCTGCGTTCGGCTTCTATTCTCTTCTTCCTAAAGGAACTCAACCCTTGCCAGATTATCACAGCTACGAATATCAACAACCCAACCATTGATGATGATGAGATATATATATATATATATATATA
>QFDD01120472.1:0-14115 GCA_006871305.1 Vachellia collinsii
GCGGCCGCCGTCATCGTGGGCTCCGACCCACTCCCCGTGGAGAAGCCTCTGTTCGAGCTGGTGTGGACGGCTCAGACCATTCTGCCGGACAGCGAAGGAGCCATTGACGGACATCTGCGCGAGGTGGGCCTCACCTTCCATCTGCTCAAGGACGTTCCGGGGCTGATCTCGAAGAACATAGAGAAGGCGTTGGCGGAAGCTTTCCAGCCACTGGGGATCTCCGATTACAACTCCATCTTCTGGATAGCTCACCCGGGCGGGCCTGCGATTCTCGACCAGGTAGAGGCGAAGCTGAGCCTGAAGCCGGAGAAGATGAGGGCGACGAGGCACGTGCTGAGTGAGTACGGGAACATGTCGAGTGCCTGTGTGCTGTTCATATTGGACGAAATGAGAAGGAAGTCTGCAAAAGATGGGCTCAAGAGCACCGGTGAAGGACTTGAGTGGGGAGTGTTGTTTGGGTTTGGTCCTGGTCTCACCGTTGAAACTGTTGTTCTCCGCAGTGTGGGTATTAACTAATATGCCCAATAGCATAGAAAGGAAATGAACGAGGAGCCCCAATCGTGAATAATTGATTCTACTTCTTCAACTTGTTGGGACTCTCTTGGATGTTTTTATTTTTTTTACAGTGTACTGAAAATTTATCGGTTTTATTTATTGAAAGTGAGTCTGCCTTGATGTGGTCTGTGTAGAGCCCAAAAGAGGTTGTAATCTTTAAAAAAAATACAATATTGATGTTTTATATAACATTAAATATTTTGTTATAAGTAAGTTTCTGATAATATGATATACTAAAATTTAAATTTTCACTAAAAAATATGTTCATATTTAGTATCCGAAAGTATTTTGAATATGATTACGTCTATTAAAAGATACCTTGGCAATACCATATCACCTCCATTACACTATCCAATAGAATTACACCAAATATGTGAGAAGAAATTACACCGAGTTATAGTCATTCAATTCGAGGTGCCATGCTATCTCTATTTCCGTCTAAAGGAACCTAATAATCTTATCCAATTTCACACGATTCACAGGCATCCTTGAATGTCTAGCGTTCCGGAAGCAAATAAAATAAAACTCTGCTACCCTGCATTAAATTAAACAAGTTACATTGGTCTGCTTTGATTTAAAAAAGTTCAAGTAAGTTGGGTGTTAAGAGTTTAAAGTATGTTTTTAAACTCTGAGAGCATATACAAATGTATTTACAAATCACTCATTAATAAATTTCTCACGTTAATAGTGTGATTTGAATTTATGATATTGTAAGTAACGAGCAAATTTTTTACAAACTAGCTTAATATTTTTTGGCTTACACTGATTTTTTAACCGGAATAAATAATTTTCTTGGTAAAAATAATATTTTCGTGCTGGAGTTAATCTTGCTTAAACCACTGTTGGGTATAAAATTTGAGATCTATCCTAACAAAATTTTGAAACCTGACTGACCTGTGAGGATTTAACCTATTGTGATAAGTTAAAACCCGGTTGGGTTTTTTTTGGCCAAAAAACCCGGTTGGTTGAATAAACAAGTTTATTGATGGAAGTAGAATAATCGGGTTCAAAATGAATCCTGTGAAAACTCCAAGACGGCTTAGGCCCAATAACTTAAAGCATCCAGTAACCATGGGCAAGGGCAGACGAGAATATATCCAGAAAAAAAAAAAGGACAAATGAGAATCTTTAAATTGTGGGCTCTCGGTGGGCCTGGGTAATTTGTTTTTGGGTCTCTACGTATCACTCTTTTCTGTGGAAAAAAGGATTGTTTTTCACCCGGTGATTGTGGGCGAGTAAACCGACCCGATATCTGGCCGAACACCTGATCGTTGCAAGCGATGGTGTTCAGCAATGCACACACATCCATCGGCGAATCGATTCAGCGTAAGGGTTCATCGTCGTCGTCGTCTTTCGGGATACGTTCTGGGTGTCCGAGTTTCGATTTGATCGAATAACTCGGTCATATTCTCCTTTTCCCGTTATTTTTTTTGTTATTTGTTATAAAATTTCGAATCAATCAAATATTTAGGTAATCTCTCTCCTCCTCCTTATCTCATTTTATACTTTATGTTTTGGTGGATTCTTCTTCTATCTTTGCTGCGATTCTTTTTCTTTAGATGTCTCTTTTTCATTCTCATCGTCATCAAAATTTCCCATCCTTTTTTTGGGGATTTTATATGTTCACCAGATAGTTTGTTTGCCTTTACTTATCTAAATGGGTGTCTATTGTCAGACCTTATTCTTGGCTGTTTCAAAATTCAGTTCATGCGTTGGTTCTTATTTTCAGCAAGAATCGATATACAACTGTTATTATTTCTTAATAATTCTTGTATGTGGGGCGTGTGATATAAAGCATAGTACCTAGCGTAACAACTTCTTTCCTTTGGTTTGTCGTATTTATTTTTCTTCCGACGAACTTGACCTGCCTTGTTCTGCACCCCCCCTCCCCCCAAAGCAACAAACCAAAAAAAAATGGAAACCCCTGTCCTGCCTAAAGTGGAATAAAGACTTTTTTTAAGCTGAAATTTTGACGTCATCCCGTCTTGAGGGAATTGATTTCTTGTGCAATTGCTTATCATCCTGACAGTCCATAGAGTAGCTACGATGCCACGTTAAGATCCTCTCATTCATGTTCATATCAATCTAGTCCTCTTTATTCATATTGTTAGGCTCATATTATTCTCCAAGCATTATCATATTAGGAATTCATCTGGTTGTCTGGATCTTTTCTTTTATGGTTTTCTCGTTCATTATATGACTGGCTTGAACTTTGCATGTGATACAGAAGAAATCATGGAGGATATGGAGATCGATCAAATTGTGGATATTCCTGACACTCCTGATAGACTAACTACTAGGCATGTTGGTCGAAAATATGCTGGTAATCCTGATGTTTATTTGAATGAAAAGGGAGAGAGGGTTCTTCCTGTTGCTGAAAACAGTAAGAATGGAAGGTTGGCCTTTTGTCTTCCAAAGAGCACAAACAGTGGTGAAATGAATAACTGCATAGCTGCGTCCTCATCAAATGATTCCTATTCTTTTCAAAATGCTCCCATATTTAGGAGGTCCCAAAGTGACAAATCTTTTAGTCAAGAGTTCGCATACACAGCTGGATGTGAAAAGATGGATAAAGGGGAAAATATACGCCTTAAACTTCCTTCTAATTCATCTTCCAGTGGCAATGGGGGTGTTACTGTTTTTGATTTGACTGAAGAAAATGGACAGCACCAAAAACTCAAACCATTTGTCTCACATCATGGTTTGAAGGATAATGCAACTGAAACCAAGAAAGACAGGAAAGCAAGCGTTAGGAACTCTCCTATATCTTGCATCCCTGATTCTTCAAATTCATCTAGTAATGCCTTACGAGGAAAGTGTAAACTGGATGATAAAGCACATCTATGCTCAAATATAACTGTTGATCGTGGTAAGAGTATTGATCTATCTAGTGATTCTCAACAAAAAGCTGAAAAGCAGGTGTCTTTGTCTCCCCGCCTTATAACTGCCCCAAGATTCAGAGGGCAGAAGAGATTGGTGCGAAATGGCTGTATCTCTCCTTATAATATTGCAGCCAGAGCAAAACAATCAGCTGAACAGAATGATGTTGAACAGAGCCATGTGGTGGATGATGTTTCCAGCAACACAATGTCTAATATGAGTATCAATGATATAGTTGCTGAAGAGAGAAGCAGTAACAGAGTTAAGGGAAAAGAATTGTTTATCCATCCTTCAAGTGTGCATGATGCCAGAACTATCAAAGCTAGCAGGTACTCCCATTATGCTTTATACGATGAAGTTTTTGCTAATGGAAGATATTGGTTGGTATTACCTTTACTACGAAATCTTCATTAAAATATTTGTTGAACTGGTTTATTGACACCTATCCTCACGAGAATTCCGTAGATCTAGATGCTAAATTGTAATGCTTGCAGAATAAATTTGATGATGATGTAAACCAGAGACACTTATTGGATCTACATTAAGTTGTCCTAATGATTTTCAAAATGTTTGTATCAACTCTGTTACCTCTGCTATGTATTAACTCCCAAGGCTTTGACATTTTCTGCTACTTCAGCAGCCCTATGGGTAATCATGAGGAGACCAATGGTACCAGTAATGCTATCAGGAATTCAGATGAAAGCTGTGGGGGATCAGATGGTTTGATAATAACACATAACCGCAGAGCTACTCATTGGCCCTTGCATGATGTAACTGGGCATCGTTCAAGGAGAGGTGAAGATTCTGAAAGATTTATTGGCACACAATACAAGAGCAGAGTGGGTAGAAGAGACGCTGGGAGCAGTCAAAACACTATGGATCTTAGGCATCCTGTGGAAAATCATACAACTTCTCTGATTGAAGATGCTGAACAGTCAACTAGACTATGTAATATGGCAGACAAACTGACTAAAAGGCAAAGGAAAAATGCATCAACTTCTAGAAATCTTAATCCTGAGATTATGATTCTTGATTCACCCGGAGAATCATCAAATTTAAGATCACCTAGAAGCTCTGAAGTTGTTGAGCTACTACCTGGAACAGCATACAACAGCAGAGCATCCCATGATTTCGATGATATAAATAATAGTGACTCAGATACTCGGGCTAGACAGGTCGAAGCAGATGAGATATTGGCCCGTGAACTTCAGGAACAACTATATCATGAAGATTCTTTTGATGGGGGAGAGGTCAGTTATTTACTGATTGTCGCTTTGTTATGGTGATATATTCTATGCATATCTTCTTATTACTAGCATTTGTCGTATGTAATGCAGCATATTGATGAACATTTAGCGTGGGCATTACAACATGAGGAGGAAGTTCTGCATACATCTATTGAGAGTCACCACATATCACAACCTGTAAGCCTCTAGTTCTCTCCCTCGGAAAGGGCTAAGGTGTTAGTGAGGGATACTTGCTTCTAACTAGGGATGTGAATTTTAGTGTATGCCAGCGGTGTTATTGCATTGTTCAAATAAACCTCTGCTTTTCACTCCCCTCCATCCATTCTTCCTCACAAAGTGGAGAGATAGGAAGGACGTGCCAAATCAATCTCACATGATATGAATATATAAAATTCTTTTCAGTAAAAGGGAAACACGATGTATAATAAGACCTGGCCTGTTATTTGGTAGCAACCTTTTTGGTTTGAAAGCAATAACCTTGTGTATGAGAGAGATCTGTTGTAATGAATGTGAAATGAAACTACGCTTTATTCCCTTTTTATGATAGATTATAAGCAAAACATCAAGCATCATAGCTCATTCTATCAAGTGGTAGAGACTAGAGAGAGGCATAAAGATGGATGGCTTAGCCGAAACACTACACCCCTTACTTACCAAAACATCATGTGATATGTTAATTTATCAACAACAACAAAGCTTTAGCCCACTAGATGGGGTCAGCTACATGGATCATAGGACGCTACTGTACTCTATTGTAGACCTTATACTTGGAAAGATTATTAACTGAAATATCTCCCTCTATAACCTTATTGAGAGTGTGCTTCGGTTTTCCTCTACTCTTTTTCAGAAGACTCCATATTGCTTGATTCACTCTCCTACCGGTGCTTCTAATGATTTTCTCTAAAGACGTCCAAACCTCCTCAAGTAATTTTCCACCATTTTTTGCTTAATAGCTACCACTTCAACCCTTTCACGAATTTGATCATCATGAATCCCATCCATTCTAGTATGGTCATATATTCATATTTGCATTCTTATCTCAGTTACCCCCACTTTATGCTCAAATTGTCCCTTTAAAACCCAACATTCACTACCATATAGCATTATTGGCGTTGTCGCCATCCTATAAAACTTTCCTTTTACAGTATCAGGTACTTTCGTCACAAATAACTTCAATAACTTGCCTCCATTTACACCATGCAGCTTGAATTCTATGACTAAGATAACCATCAATTTCATTGTCTCCTGATATAATTGATCCTATATATCTAAACTTTATTACTTATGATTTGATTGATCCTATATATCTAAACTTTATTACTTATGATTTGATTCCCCAATTTCACCTCCAAATCACTTCCAACTCATCTCTTATTACAATTATATTTTGTCTTGCCTTTACTCAGACGAAAGCCCTTTGTTTCAAAATCTCAAGTTTAGAGTTAATCTCTTCCTTTGATTCGGCCAAAAAAACTATATCATTGCGTGATAAAAAAGTTTATAGTCTCTCTTTTTTTGGTGAAATTTAATTATCTCTTCCTATTTAAAAAGTACACGGTGTTTTTGCAAAAAAATAGGTACATGGTATGCTAGATTTTTTATTTTATTTAATGGAACACAAAATAATGTTGGGTTAGTGTAATATTTGGAAATATGGTTTTCTAAGGAACTCATCTTATAATGTTGGTTCAAGCGCCACCCCCAAAAAAAAAAAAAAAACACAAACATAAGTACATGCGCACTTTCTGTAGAGATGATTGCATTTGCTTTTCGTGCTTTACTACTTAACATGTTCTCTTGAATTTTTTATTCTAATTACATAGAGATGGTTGTCAAGGGCAGCCTCAAATAGACAGCCTCGTTCCCGGCCTCATCAAAGTCCTACAAATAGAAGGAGAGCCGTGCCTCATGCCCCTCCCTCTAATAGAGTGTCACAGTTGAGGAGTCGCTTTTTAAATCGGTCTTCAGTACCTGCAATCCAAACCAGAGGAAGGCGCCTTCGGTTTCCTGTGGACATGGACTTTGACATGGTATTTTCATTTGCTTTTCCCCCAGTGATATTTTTGTTTCTTTCTCCAGTTTACCTCTCTTGTAACTTTAACATCATTTTAAGGTAACTATGGGGATTGTTTGTGTTAGACAAAAATCTTTCTTATTACGCGAGATGTTGTGACTATGGTTAATATTGCCTCTTCATTCTCTAGAGGGTATTGCTTCCTTGTTTCGTAGAGCTAGTGCACTTTTATTATGATAGGATTTTAAGGTCAAGCGAAAACTTCAGGTGATATAAGGGACGGTTATAAATTTGTATATCACTTGTCTCATGAGTTTTTGGGAGTGAATTGCTAACACAGTAATTTCCTCTCTTGTTCAGAGACTTGATATATTGGAAGCATTGGAGGATGCAGTTGGGGATATTAGTGACATGGGAATTGCTGAAGACATGTTTCAAGCTCATCGTGACTTCAATGAGTAAGCATGTTATGATAAATATGTGGACATCAATTACATTTCGTCAATAGTTTTTTTCTTCCTCATTCATTAAGAATGGGCGTCTTGGATACAATTGTTTCTTTGTTATATACTCTCAGTACCCTTTCACTTGCTGAGTTGACACGCGGTTCAAAGTTAGTGTAGCTGTAGGGAAAATAAATTTAATCACTGAAGTCTGAAATTGTAGTTTTATTTTAATATGGAGAAGGGCATCTCTACAGTCTATTGTCAACTGGTACGCAGTAGTCAGGACACGGTATCTTTATATGCTCATTTTGGGATCTCCTCCCTGATACCTGAAGTTTTTTTTTTTTTTTTTTGGGGGGGGGGGGATTTCTTATGCACTGGAACTCCAGAAGTGATTAGGAAATATTTTCCCTTGTGCATATGTTTAAAGGCTTACTTCTTTCATTCACACAGAAATGATTATGAAATGTTATTGGCCCTTGATGAGAACAATCACCAACATGCTGGCGCAACTGTCCATCAGATCAATAATTTGCCACAGTCCACTATACAGGTAATGCTTACATGAGCATAAAGTGAAATTGGGGTGCAGGCAATTGTGTGCTGGGACATTGCGGTCAATCGTCTATTTGATGCTGATTTACCGGTTAATGTTCTTCTTCATTTTTGTTTTGTCAGACTGACAACTTCCAAGAGGCGTGCGCCATATGTCTTGAGATTCCAGTTATGGGAGAAACCATTCGCCATCTTCCTTGTTTGCACAAATTTCACAAAGATGTATGACCTTCCAACTATTTGTTCTATTTATTTCCTCTTCTTCTGGTGAGGAGTAAATTATAAATCTGCTAACCAAATTGCATTTTGGCAGTGTATTGATCCTTGGCTCCGTAGAAGGACCTCGTGCCCAGTGTGCAAGTCATCTATCACCTAAATTCATTTTACCGTGCAACTTAAATTTTCCTTCTGCTATGGACTTTCTTGGTAGTCTCATTTTTGTCCATCAAGGTATTCCCGAGTGAGATAACATCTATCTACTAGGGGCTTAGAAGTGTAATAAAAATGATTCCTTTTGCAGTTATATTTTTGACTTACATCTCGGGGGAAAAATGAAAATCGATGATTTTTGCTTCCTTAAGGTGCTGAAAGCCTTTTACAGTTTTTGGGATTAATAGTTTTGGAATACGCATGTTAGGGTAACAGACTTAACACTGTTTTTGCAATCAACGCTTTGCTGGTCCCATAAAACGTCTGCAAATCAGTGGTAAGTCCGAAGTTCGCAGTTGTTTTCTATATTATATAAATAATGAATATAAAAATATTCTTGATCAAAATAAGATTAACTCCGACAATGTTTCATAGCTTTGAAGTTTGGATAAATGAAGAGGGTTGTGTACTTGTTACACTTTCGATCGCCAACATAAAACTTTGTTGAATCTTTATGAGATGTATTAACATATAAT
This sequence comes from Vachellia collinsii, assembly GCA_006871305.1. NCBI lineage: Eukaryota > Viridiplantae > Streptophyta > Magnoliopsida > Fabales > Fabaceae > Vachellia > Vachellia collinsii. The sequence continues at coordinate 8,603 of QFDD01120472.1, forward strand.
TCCAGTTCAGTAGTTTAGATGGAGAAAAATTACTGGAATTATTTGTGGTTGGAGAGTATTTATAAAATAAAATGGAAAGTCTTATCGCAATGCAATAACACTAACAATGTTATATTGTCGTAAATGTTGGGCTTTTTTGGAATTGTTGTTTAGATTATTGTATTGCTAGCTCTTTAAAAAAAGAAGATTAGATTTGTAATTAACATACACAGAAAAGAGTTGGAATTGTATTTAACGAAGAGAAATTGAGAAGGTTACTAATTGTGCCAGTGAAATAGATTGATTTAGTAGTAGACTATTTTGTAAAATAGAGTAAGATTGAAGAAAACATTCAATAGTTATTGAGTGAGATTTTTTTTAAGTTAAATATTCAAATATTGGTTGCTGATAGAATATAGTAGTGTCATGCATTTTATATAACCGTACCTATTAAGTTAGATAACACTTGTGCATTTTTTTAAAGAACATAGGTTGCTCAATAACTGTTAATTAGAAGCACGTTTATCTCTTTCCCCACTTTCACCAAGATTTATAGTTTAAACACAACTGACTCCGGGTTTACTGGGGAAACAAAAAGATCTATAATTCAAGAGTGCATGTGCCACATCACATGATGGAATCTAGAGGTTCAAATTAAGCTCATTTCTCTTTTACTCAAACCTCGTCAATTGAATCTTTTCTACTCATTCCATATGTTGTTTTCTAAATTCCTCCTCTACTTTAAATGAGCTTGGAGTATCTTCTTTACTTGGTAACGATCCTATTATAAAATGTCATCACTCAATTCAAAATTATATTTCTCATACACATGGTAAACGAACATAACCGCTTCCGTATCAACTCAACAACATGATTAGGGTCCAACTGATCAGAGCAAAAGCGTGAATAGCACAATCCCATTCCATTAGCTCATCGAATTTATTGTTTTTCATTCAATAAAGAAGGGTAACTTGAATAGAGAGAAGTAACGTATGACTCCAATCTTATGAGTCTGTTTCAAACATACGAGACATGTACTTCAACAGTGAGGCATACATTCTTAAGAGGAAATTCGGCCAACTTATGAAAAACCATGATATGGAGGTCTACCGAGCATCCTTAGACAGAAGGAGGTTGTCGTTGACTTTACGGGCATTGCATAGCTCATCAACATGTGAACCTCTCTCAAACACAGCAGCTGCTCCCATTCCAGTGCCTGCTCACAGATGACAATATCCATTATATCCTGTGCAGAGTGGAGAACACATTGTTTGGAGAGGAAAAGGGAAATGATACCTATGCACATAGATATAACTCCAAACCGGCAGTCCTTTCCTCGACGTTTCATTTCGTGCAACAATGTCGCTACGCAGCGTGCACCTACAACAGAGAAATTATGAAATTGACATCCTCAGTGTTCACCGACCAAGCTACCAAAATCAAAAAATAATGGGAAGGAATATTGAATTTCTGATCCACACCTGTTGCACCCAAGGGATGCCCAAGGGCAATTGCACCTCCATTAACATTAATCTTTTCAGGATCAAGATCCAGCTTGTTACGGCAATATACAAATTGGGAAGCAAATGCCTGGATAAATGAGCGTTACTTAAGTTAGTCAATATAAACATGAACAAAAAAAGAATATAAATAATTACCATATTTATTTAATACCTCATTTATCTCAAAAAGATCAATGTCGCTGAGCTCTAGGCCTGCAGCCTTTACAGCGGCTGGAATTGCAACAGCTGGGCCAACACCCATGATGGCAGGATCCACACCTACTGCAGCAAAGGTCCTACATGCGGGCCAAAATATAAGTAAAATTTTGTTTCTTAATAATTTCACTAATCTAAGTACAACTGAACAAAATCTTGCAGCATATGGCATATGGTTGATTATCTGAGCATAAATAATAAATCCTATCACAAAAGATAGAGATACAGTCATGCAGATACAAGAATTAGTCCCTGTAATTCAACAACTTCATAATTATATTGTCCATTCCTGATTCATAAAGTTTTTGACAAATTAAAATGTACATAAAAGTTTGCTAAAATGGTGTTTTCTATGCTACCACTTATGTACCTGAATATACCAAGTATCGGTAGTCCCTTCTGCATTGCAACACTTCTTTTCATCAGCAAAACAGCCCCAGCACCATCACTTACCTGACTAGAATTACCTAAACCACAGGAATCAAATGATGAAAAAGATGATAGAAATGATAAGTTTCATAAAAAAATCATATTTGTTTGATGATATAATACCAGCAGTGGTACTCCCATCTTTCTTAAACACTGGCTTGAGTCTTGCCAAATCGGATTGTGTTGCATTAGGTCGAATTCCATCATCAACAGAGATGGTGACAGGCTTCTCCTCATTAGTTTTTGGATCCACAATCTATTACAATAAAGTTCATTAAGAACCCAAGACCTCAAAGATATACCACTTATTCAACAAGTGAAATAGACGTTTAATTTTACATACCTTGGTAGAAACTGGGATAATTTCATCTTTAAATTTGCCAGAAGCAGTGGCTGCAGCTGCCCGTCTGTGAGATTCAACCTACCAATACCATTGTTGAGAAATCACTAGAGTTGTTAAACTAAAAATAAGCCATTTAACAAAAAATTAATTATAAAAATAGAAATGTTAGTAGATATGTCAAACTTACAGCTGCCTGATCTTGTTCCTCCCTTGACACTCCAAAGCGGTGTGCAACATTTTCAGAGGTAATACCCATAGGAAGGAGGCAGTTCTGAGCTTTTTCGAAGCTCTCTACCTGCCAAAGCAAATAAGTTAATACCAGAAACTTGAAACCCCTCTAAGGTTCTGTTTCCACGAACCAGGGTCAAATACTATCATCAAGTGATGAGCTAAGGAGTAGAGGGAGAAATACTTTAGGATTGACCGACCCTTCCCATGCCATTGGATTAACTGTCATAGATTCTAAACCAGCACCAATACCTATACAATATATTCAAGGGTAAGACAAAGTGTTCAAAGGCAAAGTGACCTAAGAAATTTCAACCAACTTGATGCAATATCTACCAATGTCATAGAATCCAGCCCTTATAGCTGCAGCGACATCTGCAACAGCCTGCAGCCCAGAAGAGCATTGCCTATTCACCGTCCTCACAGGTACAGTTTCTGGAGCATACAAAGTGTCAAAAGGAAGTTTAATAAAACATTATAAACTATAAGGCTCATAAAGACCTATTTACATAGAGCTGTACCAGGAAAACCAGCATAAAATGCTGCCATTCGGCATTCACTAGCTCTCTGAGATCCAGGAGCCAATACAGTGCCCACAACAATGTCACCAACTTCAGTCGGGTTCAAATTGGTTTTCTCTATCAGAGCCTATGATTAAATTCAAAACTCATCATCAAGATTGAGCATGCATATGAGCGGTTAGAAGTCAGGAATCTTGGTGAATCTGTCATCTGTTTTTTTTTTTGGGGGGGGGGGGGATTCTCACCTTCAGGACAGGAGCTAGCAGATCATCAGCATGAGTATCTTTGAAACCACCACGTTTGGCTTTGCAAATCGCTGTTCGATGTGCTCTGCAAATAACAATTATTAATTAGAACATGAAAGCTTTACCCAGTCAATAAAAATCTAAGTCAACTTTTAGCAATTCCATAACAAATACAAGAACTTACGCCACAATCACTACATCGTCCCCAAATAAAGAAGCCCTATGATAAGCAGCACTATCTCCCGCCATACATGCCGAAGCCTATTGAATAGAAGTCAGCACAGAAACGTAATTACTGGAACCGTCTGAAAGTCAACATAAATATACAAGAGCATACCCAAGGAAAAAAAACTTTAAACAAAATTTCGAGCCACTAATCAATCGTAAAAACTTTCTTTTGTCAATTAATCAATCGTAAAATCTAGTTATCAACAAAGAGGTAGATGGGTATTATTCCCACACACCAAACATCGTAATAAAAACGAAGTGGAAGAGCAGCAAACGCAAATCGGTTAAAAATTTATTGGAATTGTACTCACAGTGAGGGATGATTCATTCCCGTACACTGACGAGGAAGGCTTGAGGTGGTCAAGCAGAACCTTTTGCCTGTTGATGGCTTTCTCCATCTTTGTGAATGAGTGCTAAAGAGGTTCAGCCGAGGAAGGGAGAGAAGCTATGCGAGAAAACAGGAGACGTGAGATTTGGAAATGATATGATCTCTGGTTATCACAATAAAAGATGGTGGGAGAAGATTATTAGGAAAAAATTGTATATTGAAATGAGCTGAATACACAAATATATAAGATAAATTCATAATAAATCAGAATGAATAATAATAAATATAAATTATAATAATTACAGATCAAATTATAATCAACACTGTCAAAATATATCACACAATATTAAAATAAAAATATAATAGTAAAGAAGTTCAGCAGAGAGCTGAGGATATTTTGGCCCAAAAAAAAAAAAATTGGGAGGGAAGGATACAAAATAAAAAAATATATAAAACACATCTAATTGATTCAGTGGGACATTGTCGATGGTCACAATGGCGTGGATGATGCAGGATGCAGGCATGCAGCTAAGGTCGCGTACATCTCCATCGCAGCATCCAGCGAGTGATAAATGATAATTGATACCCCATACAAATTTGGTATTGGGATGAAATTATTAACTAATAAATAATAAATAGGGTTAAACACCAATTTTACTTTAAGAGTACCAACTGCAGACCAATTTTGTCCTATATGTTTTTTGGGGTTCAATTATATACCATAAGTCTAAAAATAGAAGCAACTTTACCTTAAGGAGATGGAAACCAAAGCGGAAATCTGGTACGTAATATTAACCTTCAGTTAGGATGACATGTTGGAAAGAGGAAGCTCTACTTTTAATATATGTATTGAATGTTGATATATCTGTAGGAAAACACAATAGCATTACTATGTTAGGTCAGAGTTGCTGGCTTCCATTTAAGACACAATAAATCCAGCTGAGAGGAGAAGTAGAGAAGGGTTCAACGAAGAAGCAGAGTAGAAGCAATAGCATCCTCGTCCATGGGAAGCAGGAGGAGGATCGCACTTATTAGACAGCGTGGTCACGATGTTCAAAATGAAGGTTCAACGAGGATATGTCACTATGGGGTATTGGCTCCTCTGTGTACTACATGGCCATAGGCTAATCCGGGAATGAGATTCTATGAGTGTCGAAACTACCAACATGTGGGTTTTGCTTTTTTTTTTTTTTTTAAGTTAACATTGCAGATTATTCTGATGCTAAAAGAGGAGATTGTAGAATTTTGTTTCGTAAGTGGTCTTTGTAACGAACTGCCGCCCACCAGAGTCTCGGCATCCGCACAGGCCTGCACTGAGGGCACAACCCCCGCCCACCAACCAGACACACAAGGATATATTCCCGCCCCCTGCGGGATTTATCGCCCCCCAGTGGATCGACCCGTGACCTGGGGATAAGTCACGCCTAATGGATCCACTGGTAGCCACTTGACCAAATATGTAACGGCACGGCTTCACCCCACCGGGTCCCTGAC
>QFDD01120473.1:0-10620 GCA_006871305.1 Vachellia collinsii
CCCCACCTTATTGCCAAAATAAGAAACAACGAATGAGGACAGACACGGGTTGATTTTTCTTCGCTAAAGACGAAGGGGCGCTACTTGGGTTTTCTTCGGTCGTTGATTGGTAGACATTTCATTTAATTAAGGCTGCTGGCCAAGTAGTGCCCCTTTGTTTTTAGCGAAGAAAAATCAGCCTTAATATATTGCTCATGCATATTGATATGGCTGCTGGAAATTAAAGTAGTGCCCCTTTGTTTTTAGCGAGGAAAACTCAGCCACAATACATTGCAATTTCTCATCATCTTCGTGTGTACATGTCTATACGTATATGTATGTGAAGCCCATTTCTTACTTTGCTCATGCATATTGATATGGCTGTTTCATCAATCTTCCTACACGTTCTTCTCCTCTTATCTCATTCTTTCCACTGTTCTTCATCTTCATCTTCATCATCACCATCACTTAAAAGCGGCTACTCTCTCTCAGTTGAGAAACCAGAAGATGTTATTATCTCACAGAACGGTGTCTTCTCTGCTGGCTTCTACGCCGCCGGTGATAACGCCTTTGTCTTTTCCGTTTGGTTCACCCAAAAACCCACCGTCGTTTGGACAGCAAACCGTGACCAACCCGTCAACGGAAAACAGTCATCACTTTCCCTCTATAATACCGGAAACATTGTCCTCTCCGATGCCGGACAGTTCGACGTGTGGTCCACCGACACTAGCTCGTCTTCGCCGACACAATTGATTCTCAACAATGATGGAAATCTAGTACTCTATGAATTCCAATTAAACAAAAGGAATATTCTGTGGCAGAGCTTTGATTTCCCGACAAACACACTGCTTCCTGGACAACAACTCACGAGATACACAAAGCTTGTCTCTGATAGAAGTGACACCAACCATTCCTCTGGTTTCTACAAGCTTTCATTCGGTGACGACAACATTCTTAACCTTTTGTACGATGGCCCCGACGTCTCTAGCAAATATTGGCCATACCCATGGCTTGTGAGCTGGGATGCAGGAAGGATGACCTTCAATAGTAGGAGAATTGCGGTGTTAGATTCCATCGGAAGTTTCAATTCAACAGATAATTTTGGATTCAAAACTTCCGATTATGGGGCTGTGATACAAAGAATACTGAAACTAGATTCCGACGGAAACATCCGAGTGTACAGCCGACAAAAGATCATTGATTCATGGTATGTCTCGTGGCAAGCCATATCTGATAATTGCATCGTGCATGGACTTTGTGGTGCCAACAGCACGTGCATGTATGATCCTAGAGAAGGAAGGAAGTGTTCATGTCTTCCTGGATACAGAATGAAGAACCTTAGCGATTGGTCTTATGGTTGCCAGCCCAAGTTTGAACCCTCATGTGATACAAATGAGTCTATCTTCTTGAAATTGCCAGATGTTGAGCTATATGGGTATGACTATTTTTATAAGGAAGACATCAGTTATAGTGATTGTGAGAAAGAATGCTTACAAGACTGTGATTGTAACGCGTTTCAGTACTCATTTAACGATAATGGCTTATTTCGATGCTATACGAAAAGAGTTATGCTCAATGGTCGTCGATCGCCAAGCTTCAGAGGAACAACCTACTTGAAGCTGCCCAAAACTAAAAGCGGTAATAATGGTATGTTGTTAGCTGATGAAGAATTTGCTCAAGAAAATGGTCATGTCTGTTCAGTGACGAAGCTGGAAAGAGACTATGCCAGGAGAAAAGCCAGCAGTTTTGTGAAGTTCTTTCTTTGGTTTTCTGTGGCAATTGGGGTGTTCGAAGCCCTCTTCATTTTTATAACTTGGTTTTCTTTGATCAGAACCAAACAAAACTCCGAACTGAATCAACAACGGTACAATTTTCTTTCCCCTTTTGGGTTCAGAAAATATACTTACTCTGAGATAAAACAAGCAACTAAAGGGTTCACAGAAGAAATTGGAAGAGGAGCAGGTGGAATAGTGTACAAAGGAGTCTTACCTGATCAAAGAATCGCAGCAATAAAGAAGCTAAATAATGACAACATTGGAGCCAAACAAGAAGAAGGAGAATTTCTCGCAGAATTAAGCATCATCGGTAGGCTCAACCACATGAACTTGATCGAAATGTGGGGTTATTGTGCTGAGGGAAAACATAGGCTCTTGGTTTACGAATACATGGAGAATGGTTCTTTAGCAGAAAATCTAAAATCAAACACTTTGGATTGGTCAAAAAGATACAACATCGCTCTTGGAACAGCAAGGGCTCTGGCATACTTACACGAAGAATGCTTGGAGTGGATTCTTCATTGTGACATAAAGCCTCAGAATATTCTTTTGGATAAAAATCACCAACCCAAGGTAGCAGATTTTGGCTTATCTAAGCTTCTAAATCGAAATGACCAACAAGCTCAAAGCTTGTCAATGGTAAGGGGGACAAGAGGATATATGGCACCTGAGTGGATTTTCAATCTTCCAATAACATCCAAGGTTGATGTGTATAGCTTTGGGATTGTTTTGTTGGAGATGATAACAGGAAGGAGTGCGATGATGATGATGGGAAGTGAGAGCAATGGAGAAGAAGACCAGGTACAGAATGTGAGGCTTGTGAGGTGGGTGAGAGACAAGAGGAATAGAACGACGTCGTTAAAGGAAATAATCGATCCTACGATACGATCGGAGTTTGAGGCTGATGAGACGATGCAGAAGATAGAAACTTTGGCAAGTGTGGCTTTGAAGTGCGTTGAGGAAGACAAAGATGAAAGGCCAAGCATGAGCCAAGTTGTTGAGATGCTTAAAAGCCATGAAGATGATGCTTCTTCTTAGTCATGCACGCATGGTGGCTTAAACATTTACAAGCAATTTCATCCATGGTTTCAATTGTTTCTTGTGATTAGGTCTGAGATCACTAAGCTTATCTTGGAGTAATAATTTAACTGTATTTGTAATGATAAAATATACTTCTTTTCTGTCTGTTACGGGGCACTTTCTAAGAGAAATGAGTTGTTTTTTCTCTTTATTTTAAGTCAATTGGGATATTAATTATATTTTTTCTCTCAAAATTAACCCCTATTTGAAGTTGGACACTATTATTTTTAATTTCTCAAAATGCAATTCTTAGTTTTTAATATGAATAAATTTGACAATTTTCTTCATGTTTAAATGAAATTAATTACTTGATTATCTTTCTTGAGTTTCGGTGAGATATATAGTTAGAGGTGCTTTATAATACAGATTGGAGGAATACTCTAATTACGAGTTAGAGTGAATGAAATTTAAAAATTACAATATCCAATAGGTGCTTGCTTGCATATGCTATTTCACATAGTTTTTGTCAATGAATAAAGCATACAATATAATAATGGCCCTGTTTTGAGTTGGCTGAACTATTATAAATAGAGTATTTTAAGTATATCAATTAAAATTAATGTAATATTGAAGCATATCATCAAAGCATGAGCTCACTTTTCCATTGGCGTGAGAAGCATCCATCAAAATTTTATAATTGGTATGCTGAAGCATGATTATTCTCTTCGACTTAAAAAATAAACATGCGATACAATTACCTATTAGACTAAAAATTAAATATATGGCTGGATTCCATTGGCTGCACAAGATGCGCAACTTATTAATCAACCAAACTCATATCTTGGAATCTTCCTTCTCAATATTTGAAATCACCCATCGACCTCAGGGATGTTCCCAAGGTTGATTGTACTCTCCAACTACCTAATTATTATTAATCATTTAATGTTTTTGGTGATAGCATACATAAGCACAAGACTCTCTCCAATTCTAACTATAAGATCTTGTTTATAGTCTAATTTACAAAACAAACAAAATTTCATATTTAGGATTGAAGGAGGTAAATGATTGGAAAGGGAATAATTAATGTACTCATTCTGTGATCCTGTACAGGCTTCCATTCTTTTGTCAAATATGCAAAAAGATTGATAGAACAAAGACAGAGCACAAAAACCACAATAAACAAACTTATTTTATTAGGTGAAATCATTAAATTCTATGAATAACTAAATTTTTAGATAAATTATTAGTTAATATATCCCACTCAATAACATCATTGAGTGATCTCTAATTTTTTTAATATATTACAAAATTTAACACATAAAATAAATATAAATATACAATATGAAAAATAAATTAAAAAAAATAGTTCATCACTTAGAAGAATCCCAAACTCAAACAGTAAAAACTCAATTTAACGAAGGAGACGGCACAAAAAGATATTGTAAAGCCGCCCTGATTATGAGAAGTATCATCTTTAGAATTTGAATCGCTTCTTGTGTGTGTGTGTGTGAGAAGTGTCATTTAATTTTCATGGCTATGGAGAATTTCAGCAACTTTAAATTAGTGAATACAATTGCGCAAGTAATATAAGAATGGATATAACTAATACTTGCAATTATTGATTAAAATTCGAAGTATTTTATATTACGTCGTTATCAAAATTATACAACTTGATCAAATGTTTGCTTTAAATAAATGATGATATTGAAATGAAGACGATAAGTAATGAACCTAGGTTACCTAGCTTCTACGAAATTATAAATGGAAAAGGCCGGCATTCTTACATTAAATTATTATTTTTTTTTTAAAAAGGCAACATCGGTATATCCGAAATTTGGGAAAAGACATCTCAATTTGTTTATAAAGTCAAATAATATATCAAACACGAAGCGTATCCAGTACGACACGACGATCACGAACAATTAATTATAAGGCAATCTGACAAACACAGCGTGGAGATTTTTTATTTTTTATTTTCCAAGTACTAGAAGTTCTATCTCTTCGTTATATGAAAGTTTATCTTCATCAACGCAAAGTGTCACTAGTTTGTTCTTAAAAACAAACAAATAAAATACTTTTAGACTCTGTTTGGTATGTGGTATTGAAGGGATTGATAGTGGACTTAGTAGCACTTGTATATATTACCCGTTTTGTGATGTTTGATACAAGGGACTGAGACAACGTGCGATTGGGGATATCACGTAGGGGGGACTGCTAGAAACCCACCCTCTCCTCGGTATTGAAAAAGTTATATTGTGATTAAAAAATTTTGAGACAAAACTATCTCTATATATAATAAATTTTGGCCGGAACTGTCCCTCTAAAGTTAGTCAAGCCCATAAAACTCCTATTGAAGGGATTATGGAACCAATCCTATTTTCCAGTTTTTTTTAATGGGGGAATTACATTGTTTCCAAGTGAAACAATTTTGATATAAATGAAATTGGAACTGAAAATATAACTGAATTTTAAATTATATTTGGTAGGTTGGATGAAATGAAATATAATTTTTAATTAAAATATATGTTTGTAATGGGAAAATATTAAAATACTCTCCATCACAAAAAGAAATTTCTCTTCTTCCCCAACAAAAAAAATCGTCCCCACCAGGTCGTCTTCTTCCCCAGCAAATTAAAGTAGCCATGTTCGTGGGTGGAGGTCATCTTCTTCCCTAGGTCATCGTCTTCCCCAGCAAATATATTGTTTTCTTCTGGTGACTTGTGGGTGGGCAGCTCGCTTGCATCATGGGTGGGTAGATCTGAGGGAAAAAGTAAACAGCAAGGAGGTTGCCGTTGTCGTCCTGAGCCGCGTTCGTCACCTGGTCTAGAGATTGGGGGTGGGGGTTGTCGTTGTCATCCTTATGCCTTCCACGTTCGTCGCTAGAGATTGGGGTTGGAGTCACATTTTGGAGTTCGTTGTTGTCCTAAGCCTTCTGCCGTAAGTTGTCCTCCATCTCCTTCCGCCTTCAATCGGTCGCCGTCTGTCTCCCTCTATCGCCATCATCCTTACGCCTTCAATCGGTCGCCGTCTGTCTCCCTCTATCGCCATCATCCTTACGCCTTCTTGCCCACAGTCATTGCCAAATTCGTCCAAGGGCATAATGGTCCCTGTGTTTGAATTCCATGGAACTGATATCAATTCTCACGGGGAAGGTGAGAATTGCCGCTTTCCATATTTGATGGAAGTGGCACTTCTATGGAAGTGACTTTTCTCCTATCAAACAAATTAAATTTTCACTTCTTACCCTAATTTCAATTCCATGGCCTCACTTCCATGGTGCCAAACATAGCATAACTCATTAGCATGAAGTTAATAACCTCGTCCCCCACACACTTCAATTACCTCATTGGTTCATATGTTAAGCTGCAAGCAATAATATGGTTTCATTCAAAAGCCACAAGTGCCTCCCTTTCATCCCAAAGTCAATAATCTAATCTGGGAGCTGTAGGATAATCTGATCTCGACCTGCAAGCGATATTCTTTTATCCTTGATTTTCCAAGCATGGAGAGGGCTAGAGTGGGAGAGTGGACGAATTGCAGAGAGGTCCAATGAGTTTCCACTTTGTTTTATAAATTTTGAAAGGGACAGTAAATACAGTCTTTTGATAATAAAGTAAAACATAATGCAACAATTCCCTTTCAATAGTATCATGTATCAAACATATAATGTTAAAGCCTCATTCTCACTCACCATGCCAATCCCAGTTCCAATCCATTAAAATAACCAAACAGAGCCTAGGATGTACATGATGCATTGTTCTAGCGGTAAAGTAATTTTCTTGTATACGGGAAGTGGTGGTTTCTATCCTCTAAAGACCAGTTTGGCCTCCTTTCCAACTTAAAAAAAAAAAAAATACTGTTACTCTTTTTGTCACCAAGCTGGTCCTTTTCATGCTATTTTTCTGAAGCATTTTTTTTAAGTAATGTGTTATACTATATTCAATCAAATAGCTTATATGTTATGTACCATTTTATATTTACAAGCTTGATTTCATCAGTCAATTGGAGTAATGGCTGCTATATGCATTGGTCAAGATTGAATTGCATAGTTGATGTTTTATTAATCCTATTAGATATTTTAATAAAGATAGAATATTCGGAACAAGATTTTTTTTTTAGTAATGAGTTTTACTATATCCGGTCTAATAACTTTTATGTTCGTGGACCATTTAATATTTACGACCTTGATTTCAGCACGGTCAATGGGGGTAATGGCTGCTACATATATCGGTCTAGTAATTTGCAGATGTTGAAAGTTTTGTTCTTTATAATATATAGCAACGGAGTAAGATAACCCAATAGTCAAACTGTTAAAAAAAAAAAAGGTTTATCCAAGAGGAAATGAAATGGGTCAAAGATATCTATATATTTAAAAATTCTTTAGAAAGTTATATTGTTCATTGTGAATAGTATAATTCAATTTTTAAGATGCATATCAGTGCTTTTGCTCACAATGCATAATTAATCAATAATTCATTGCTTCATTTGTTTCTTTGTCATGACATTTTCAATTTAAAGAAAAAATTATGAGCGATTGTTAAGTATTATTTTCCTAATTACACCGAGATCTTAATTATCTAACTTTTGAAGCCAAAGGCAATATATATCTATTACTGAAATAGCTCATTTTAAAAAAATAAAAAAGAATATAGACACAGAGGATGGAGAAAGCTAAAGGATGTGAACATTGTTATTTGTAGTCTGCATTCTGCGAGTAATGCTTCCTTAACTTTGTAGATATCATCTATACAAATAAACTGTGTGTGTGTGTTCATACTATTTAGGGGTGCACAAATACCAGACCAAGTGGGTTCAACATCAACCTAAGGTCTGGTCCAAAATTATTTCGGGTTAGACTTTATTGCCTGAGGCCGGGTCTGGTTTGTGAGTTCAAGTTCACTTTACAATTTTGTAAAAGCCAGATAGAGGAAAGTACCTGTGATAGAAGAATGGATTTAATTTGATTGAGGAAGGTTAGTATTAGAAGCTAAGATATTGTTTGTACGAGCATCATGATAATTGACTCTTAGTCTTATATCGAATCTCAACCCGGCCCTTCAATCATTTTGCCTGACATGCTTTCTTCTTTTGAATGGAATTGAGTTCACACTTTCTCTATCTCAAAGGTTCTCCTTGGTCTGTTATCTGGTGAACAAGACCCTAATACAACCTGATGGTAGACTAGATCTAGTTTGGTCCCTCGGGCTGAGGACTGGTCTACTAGATCAGTTATTCTTTTAAAAAAAATTGAATGTCCTTGAATACCTTTTGCGCCGAAACTCCCATTTTCTTCCTCTTCCATTTTTCTTTGCTATTCCAACTCAAAAACAATTATCAAGAAAGCATAATGGGTAGAAGAAGTAGAAGGAGGTATCAACAATCAACACCGTCACCAAAAGTATTTGGTAGCAACATATCAAAATATATTTACATTACATTTGTAGATCGGACAAATTAAGCTGCACAAATGTATGAAGGTCCTCATTCTTAGTTACAATAGATCTAGTATGGTTCTTCATCCTCGGCTTAGCAAATATCCCCATCTTCTCCCTCTCCATCATTTTCACTCATACTGACCTTTTGATTTTCTGATTTTTGGAGTTCAAACTCAAAAATCAACATGAAAAAAGGGGGAACAGCGAACGATGGAGTCGATAATGAAGGATCCACAATCATGAGTATATAGTAGAAGGTAGGAGGAGGAAGAACTGAGGAGGGCTGGAAGCAGGCATAGTCAATAATAACAAAGGATAGATCGGAGGGCTAGGAGCAGGCAAAGTCAACAATGAAGGATAGATTGAAGAAGGCATAAAAGAAAGAGTTGAAGAGGATAGTGAGGAGTAGAAGAAAGAGTAAATCGATTAAAGAGGGTAGGGAGGGGATGGCAAAGGTGTCAAGTCATGGGAGAGAAAAAATGACAACGATAGGATTCTTGGATTGAGGAATTGAAATTTTTTTAATTAAAAATAAATATGCACTAGGTCAGATAAGACTATCTGGTCTGAAGTATCATCCCGCAACCCGGTTTAGCTCAATGATCGGGTTGGTTTGGTCCAACCTGTTTTTTATTTGGACTATTTTTTTATCCGGCTGAACTAGAATGGGCTTACCTAGACTAGGAATTTTTTATATAGCGGTAATACTATTCATATCCTTGTTTGCTCTTTAATGCCTATGGCGCAATAATAGAGAAGGGCCAAAAAAAAAAACTCTCTAAAATAAAATCTCAAAAATAGATAGTGTTAGCCCTAATAATCTTACCAAAACATAGGAATATTGAGAATGAAGAACACGTGCATATATATGTATACTTGTAACTATGATTTTACACGCAGAGAGGACACGTACAGTATATCTATAGCTGTGTTCAATTTGCCGAAAGTTTAATTAATCCCATTGAACAGTGTTGCCTTGTTTAATAAGCAGCATTATATATGTTGGCCTTTCAAGGATGTTTCAACGTCGTCGTCGTCGTTGTCGTCCTCGTCATATGCTCCTCCTCCTGCATGAGAAACATTAATGTCTGTCCCAAGGAAGCTAAGGGCACTCACTACGTCGCTCATTAATGGCCGAGAAGGTTCCTCGTTCAGGCACATGGCTGCCGTTGCCACTGCTTGGTTCAGTGCTTTTAAAGGGAAGTTTCCTTTCAGAAGAGGATCTGCTAGTTCTGGATGCCGATGAGGGTCCTTGAATATTGTTTGTGCCTGATTAATTTATTGTGGGTCAAAACAAAGAGTTCAGTTATCAGAATCATCACTGGTTTTGCCAGCAAATTATTAGCTTATGGTACAGCTTTGATGTTTTGCTGCATCCACCACTAATTAAGGTACTGAAAACTGAAGCTGTAAATGAACGAGTTGAAACAGTAGTTGAAATGTTAATGATTTAAATTGAAGTGAACTTAAACCAGTTATAATTAAAATAATATTTAAATAAAAAGACATGAATCCATACATTTATTATGTCATTTTTTTTTTTGCCAAGATATATTTATCATGTCTAAACTATACATAATCCATGAAAATATAGTTAGTAAAGCACATATCTCATGAACTGCAATTTTTTTCCTTAATTTGAAGAAATATATATATATATATTTCAATCTGATTGGCTGGTTCAAAACTACCGAATTGATCAAGGGACTAGTTTTGGTTGACTCGGGTTTGGTTTTAATACCATATGAATAACTAGCTTGGCCTAGCTGCCATCAATCTACAGGTAATCTTTTGTGAAGGCGTATAAAAACATAACTTGATTTAAGAAACAAAAGCTATTTATATATATTGATATATAGTTAACTTTCGAAAAACATATGACTACAAAAGATTGATGAGGGAAATACTGGACTCACCCAAGTAACAAGGTTCTGTTTCCGTGTGGATCTTGTGGTGTCAATTACTCTTTTTCCAGTGATCAGTTCAAGCAAGACAACTCCAAAACTATAGATATCTGATCTTACGGTGAGTTGACCTGTTCGTTGATATTCAGGAGCACAGTATCCATAAGTTCCCATGACTCTGGAAGAAACATGGGACTTGTCTCCCGTAGGCCCAAGCTTGGCTAGCCCGAAATCTGAAAGTTTTGCATTGAAATCCTTGTCTAGCAAGATGTTGGCTGCTTTCAAGTCCCTATAGATCACAGGTGGTTTGGCTTTGTCATGCAAATATTCTAAACCTTTTGCTGCTCCCAATGCTATTTTCATCCTCGTATTCCAATCTAGTGGCTTTTGGTCAGGAGGCAAATCTGAAAATTCAATTCACCGCATTGGAAAAGAAACAGGGGCCTTCTTTTCTTTTCTGTTTTGAGTTCAAACTTGTTTGACTAACTTTGCAAAAAAAAAAAAAAA
>QFDD01120474.1:0-18314 GCA_006871305.1 Vachellia collinsii
TTAACGGCATGAGAATTGATGCTCAAAATATGAAACTTCATAATATACTTTTAAAGGTGAGTGAGTTGATTTGTAACACGCCCAAAGTTCAGAGATGTTTTTTTTGTATTTCAACCAAAAGAAAAACAACTTGCCAAAGAAATGGAAGAGAGAGTAATTTCAAAGAAAATATCCATATAATGTTATGACAACATGGAATATGTTTTTTTTTAACCAAGCACCAAAGAAAAATTCAGCTTTCAATTTTTTTAATAACAAATTTTGTACTAAGACTGAAATTAGTCAATGACTCTTGGAAGCTTACAAAGGCAATATGGAACTTGGATCACGTTGAAGGGGAACTTATTTTATTTATGTTTTTATTCATTTTATTTTTATAGGGTTAAGGGGCAAAAATAACATTGAAGTTTTCTCTTGGGTGCAATAGGCATACGGAAGTTTAAAAATTGGGGCAATATCACCCCTCCATTTTAAAAAAAAAAAAAACTAATCGTCAATATTTGTTGATCAAATTATACAAGAATAAAAGGGGTAAAAATGCCCTGTAAGTTTTCTATGAGGGGTATTGGGTACACGAACTCATCTCCTCTATAATTATTTAGCTTTTTTAATATTCCCTTATTAGTAAATATTAAGGAAAAGAGGTGGTATTTTCTTTAATATATATCCTATTAAAAAGTAAAATTTCTAAAGTACCTTTTTACAACAATTATTATTTTCTTTATCGAACTTTTTTTGGATTAATTTGGTGTCCAACAATTTTCTTGGTTTAGTTATGTTCGGTCTTAACAATTTGTTAAGGCTAAGAACTTCTTTTGCTTCTCCATCTTATTCTTTCTACAAATTTGAGTTTGTTTGAGATGGGTTGATTTTAATTTTACATTGAAATGAATGTTTCCAATTTAATTGTTGATGTTTGGTTGGATTTTCATGTGGTAGTGAATTTTTTTCCTATGTGGATGGGTTTTGGTGGGAGGAAGTTTTTTGGGGAATGTTACCTAAAAAATTTGACATTTTAATAACATATGAATTAGAAAATACCACATTTGTTATGAGATCCGGTTGGTTGATTTGGGAATGAAAGTTAAATAAAGGCTAAATGAGTAACTACTGATCAATTAAGAGTCCAAAGAGTAAAAGGAAATGAAAGGAAGGGTATATGTGAAAGAAGGAAGTAAAAGGAAGGTAAAATGGTCATTTTACAAATGTAGAAAAAGTAAGGGCATAATGGTAATTTTTAAAAAGTTGAAGGTTTTTGAAAAGAAGATTGTAGGAATAAGAAGATGCCACTTGTGATCTTCATATTTAAAGATGAAAAGCAAATGATGATATTATAACAAAGTGATAGAATATATCAGTGTAAAGTTACTTCATCAATACAGGTGAGCCTCACAAGTTCTAACATCTGCTCTTATGTTATTAAAGTGTTTTCAAGACCATTCTTGATCCATTAAGGTCGATCAACTTAGAGAGAGAGAGAGAGAGAGAGAGAGAGAATAGCCGTGGTGGAAAGAGCCAAGGAAGAGAGAAAATCAAGCCAAAATACAAGGTATAGGTAAGCTCAAAGCTTGAAATCTTCCATATTTCTTAGTTTCTAACTCTCCTCTTCCATTTAATCAGTTTACTTTTCTTGAAATGGTGATTTTGATGTTACAAAGTTGAGACCCTAGAGGTTCTAGAGAAAAAGTGAGGAAGAGCTCAAATTACTTGAAGTGGTTGATGAAATCCAACTCTATTGATGTTATGAAATCTATTGATGGTTGGATTGTGTTTGTTAGTTAGTTGTATAAATTTTTGGATATTGAACCCTAAGGGGGAGGTGCTTCCTGATTTGCACTAAGTATAGGGGGGGGGGAATGATTTCAAGTCAAATAAAGATTAGGAAGTTGTTTATGATAAAAAATATGCAAGTGTATGGAAAGAAATTATGAAAATCACATTTCCCTTTCCTTTTGGTATATCTCAGCCAGATGCAGAACATGAGGAAAGAGTGTTATTTTTTATGCTTTCAATATGTTTAGAATGAAAAATTGTGTAGGATACAAGTGAGAAAAATAAATTTAGAAGCATTAGAATTGAAATTGAAAAAATTAGAGTTCAAGGAACCCTAAGTGGTGGTAAGAGGGAGGATTAAGTTTGAATTGTTATAATGCATAACCAATGGATACTTATTGATAAGAGATGCATGATAATATTGTGTAGGCAATGAATTGTGCAAAGAGACTACAAGTTCAAGAAGGCAAGAAAGACTCAAAGGCAAACAAAGTAAAAGTTTACAAGGTAGCAAGGTTAATAACTTATGCATTAATATTGTCATTGATTGCTATTTACGAATTGCTTGCCATGTTATTTGTTTAGTTAAGCTATGTGATGTGTCAACCTATGATACCTTACTTGTTGATGTGCCTTGACCTTGTGCAAAGTTGTATTAGATAAATATTAATAAGGTATGTTTATTTCATGACTAGTTAGTGACATTTGTAATGATCATTCATATTAATGTATGTGTTAGTAATATTTGTTATTGAGATTTTCATGAAATCTCGCTCTCTCAACAATGAAATTCTCTAGGCCAAAGCTCTAACGAGGGCAAAGGCAAGGAGGTGGAACTCTAAGGTGGGTCTAATGGCTCCATATTGCAATGGAAAGCTTGTACATGTTGAACTATATTGTTTTATGTTGGATTATGGAGGATTGTATGCTAAACTCCTACCATGACAAATGTGATGTAAATGCTATGTGCATATGCCAAGCATGCTTAATAATTATGTAATTATATTATATGCAAAGAAATGGGAAGATCAAGCATGCTAAAATTGGTTAAAAGGGTCAAACACCCTTAACAAAGGCTTAACTTGAGGTGATGATGAAATAGGGCAAATGGAATTCAAATGTCATGAAATTCTCCAGCCAGATAGTACACATTTCAAGCTTTAAAACGAGCTAAAGTTTACTAAATTTGAATGTGTATACAAAAAGTTATGATTTTTTAAAGTTAAGGGAAAAATATGGAAAATTGAAAAATGAACAATACATATTCACGAAATTTTCTATATCAATTGAGCAAGGAAATAGTCAAATGAGTATCACTTGATTTCAATTTATTTATAATTAGTT
Organism: Vachellia collinsii; assembly: GCA_006871305.1. Classification (NCBI taxonomy): domain Eukaryota; kingdom Viridiplantae; phylum Streptophyta; class Magnoliopsida; order Fabales; family Fabaceae; genus Vachellia; species Vachellia collinsii. Next base: position 3,118 of record QFDD01120474.1, read on the forward strand.
ATGAATTTTTAAAGTTGATCAAAATTCTCAAATTACCAAGTGAATAGTAATCCAAAAAGAGTTTATAAAATTTCACTGGATTGACTAATTCTAGTTTATGAAAGGTATTCAAATGGTCTAAAAATTATGCTAAAATCTTACCAAGGGCTAGCCATGCGCAAATAAAAACATTGAAGATGGATTGCAAGTAGCACTCAAGAACAGTCATACGATGAAATCCAAAAAATTCGCCATGAAAGCAACTCGAAGGGGTGAAGAAGCAAGCCAAAGAAGACTAATGTGCAATCTCATGCCTGGGGACGAGAGTGAGAGCAAGATAATGCATAAACCGTAATCGAATTTGAAACTGGCGAAGAGACTAAGTTTAGATATGCTTATTTATGGTAAGATGAAAATGAGAAAGATATCTACCAACCAAAACCACTTCACTCTCCATTCACAAAATAAATTACTTTCAATTAATTCATTGAACATAAGAAATCGTAGTTGCCTTGTTAATTGTCCTAAATTTGAAATCTTTTTCTCCAACTTTACACATATTAAATGAAATTTTGATAAAGAAAAATACAATAAGTCACATTTTAAATATTAAGAGGTAAAATTGATAAATAAATATTAATTATTTTACAAGTAATTTGCACTGTAAACCAAATAATCCTTCTAAAAGTGAGTTATAATGTGAACCAGAGCGAGGAGTATGAGGGAAAAAAAAAATATGGTCTTAGGTAGAAAAGCAGGTATAAAATATTATGTGTGACATTTCTCTACTGCTTCCGCAGAATAACTCGAACATGGGAACCGCATTTATGCTGACTACCCACTTGAATTTCTGAGACTTACATAGACAATACTACTACTGCAGAATGCATGTAGAAACAGCATAAAACATCCTACCACATTAGTACAAATCATTTTAGATTAGCCAAATACATTATGTGTTGTCACACCTTGGCCAACACTAAATAGGCTGCTAACTCATCTTCGGTGCAAATCTTCAACTCCATTATAAGTCACCGCGGAGGCTCAATCACCGTTGATTTTGAGGTTATTTAGCGAGTCAGAGACCCCATTGCCATTCCCAAACTTGTGTAGCTCGGATTCTATAGTCTCGGCAATCTTGGATTCGTCGGCTTTAGGCTCAGGAAAATCCACGTGAAAAGATCCTTGCTTGATGGGTTCAGCAGCTTCATGGAGTCTGGATTGCTGCCTTATGTAATTGTAGAGTTCTTGGTGGAAGGGATGATCCAAGGAATAGCAGTTTTCACTTCCACTCTCTGAATGTCTTGATGATCCAGACCCTTCTTTTCTACTGAAGTGTGGCAAGCATTCGTAATCCATGATCTACACACCAATTTGCGATTGTTAATTTCAACTAGTAAATAGAAACAGAGGACGAAAATTTAAGACAATCTGATAATCAAGATATGGATTTCCAAGAGAACGGCTTCTAAAACACAACAATTTACCACATAGCACAACTTTCTTAGAAGTTTAATTGAACACAAGACAAAAAATTAAGACAATCTCGTAATCAATATACGCACTTCCAAAGGAATGACTTCTTAAACATAACAATTTACCACAAAGCACAGCCTTCTTAGAAGTGAGGTCAATAATTGTTAAATTTTATGTAACCCTGTACACAAGAGCTTCGATGTTTCCTCGGCCAAGAGTTGAATGCAAAAACGAGAAAGTTTGTGTATCCGTTGACATGTCCTATTGGCTTGCATGGACGTGCCACTTTTTCAAGTTGAATTTAATCAGGTAAAACATTCACTTTGAACTGAGTTTAGTTGATTGATTATGATCTGATTATATATCCTTCCAATTTTCATTTTTATGGTTTTTTAAATAAGTTTCAGACAGATTTTAGTCAATTCCACACATTCACGCATCGGCATGTACATTCACACCTACACAAACATACGTATAGATAGAAAGATAAACAAAAAGACAAAGATGAGAGGAAGGAAAAAGGGTTTTTTTTTGGGGGGGGTGGGGAGGGGGGGGGCGGGATTAGAAAAATGAACACTGGCATCATAACTTGTCACATGATTGGCACGCTTTACCTATAAGGTAGCTCATTAGACCTTTTTTTTTTTTTTAAATATTTTACCTTTGCTTCTGCTCTTGTATTCTTCATTAGAATTTATTCCATGAGGAAAAAATCAAAAGAAAAATGACACCTTACCTTCAACAGTTCATCTCGCCCACTACCTGGCAAGACCTGCACTTTTTTCCTCGTTCTCTCTTGCAGAAGTGGCTTCACAACCTGCTAATGCCAAGTGATTAACATAAAGCTGAGGTCTAACTCCCAAAATAGGTATTCCATATCAGAAACCATGTCATAAGGACCACAATATAATTTTACCTTCCAGCAAGCTGAAAATATATATGGGGCATTAACAATGTAATAAGTATTTGTCTTCTCAGGATAGTTGAGATCATCGATGGATGATATAATTGTTAACAACTGCAAATACATGAAAGACAACTCAGTGCATAGGGAATAAAAACAAATAAAAAAATTATTAAGATTATGTTTTATATTTATCATTTGGTAAGGCGATCAAAGTAGTTGTTTAAACCAAGAACTAGAGGCAACATTATAGTTGGGGGGGGGTAACATTTCAAGTTCGGAGACAGTGGCAATTTTTGTAATTCTAGGTCCAAGTTGACTTGATTCTAAACAAGTGACCGACATAATCAATACACAATTAATCTTGGATAAGTCAATGCTGCTCCAGCTGGTCCAAGTTGTTGGATGAACTAGAACGTACCTTAATCTGATTCAGGGCTGACAGCTTCAATCCAGTCATATCCAAGACCTTCACACATGTGGTAATTGGTCGTCCATGCTTCTTTGATGTAGTAGGCTGCAGCCACATATAAGGGTCAAAACAAAAGGACAAAGGCTCAACTCATTACTGGTTATCGAAGAAGGCTCGGAAACACATACTCACCAATATTACACGATCACGATACTCGTTAACTTGAATGTGAGACTGCACATAATAATGGACCTGCAATAACAAAAGCATAAAATAATACAAGACATTAGAAGGCCTAGTATTATAATAAAACAAATACTGTACCAAACAAAGCAGGATTACTTTCTTTTTCTTAATAATTAAACTTACAGATGCCTTGTCAAATGTACTAAGGCCAACCCCGATAGCAAAGACGGGAAGCCCCTGGAAAGGATAGAAGGCTGATAAGAAATAGAGTTTGAAAATGGTGCCACAAAAAATCATAATTATGATTGATGTTGATAAGGATACTATGCATGATTATGACATAAGTTTCAATCTTTGACGAGCAATATATTTGAAATTTAAAATTGAAGTCACCTCTCTTGAGTATCCAGACAATCCAATTAGTTGTGAATCCCTCACAGCTCTGTACAAATCAGGAGGAATTATGGGTTTCTGAAAAAACAAAAGACCAACCAGCGTAAGCATGTACTAACTAGCCTTTACAATAGATATATATGTTAACATGATGTAGCCACTATATATATATATATATGTACATATATTGTATCAGGTAGAATAGAACTAAGGCCTAAAAATAACAAATTCAAGGCAAGTATGACCGACTACTGGCCAGGACAGCATCACCACAATTATGATTAACACTTTTTTTTCAGTTCCTTTAATACACATCAACACGTTCAAAGTACACACACAAATTTCAGGCAGAAGAAAGAATAGGCAATTGATATACCACAAAAATAAACGAGTTCAGTATTACAAAAAAGGAAACTTCCTAGTCAAGCGTACTCAAAGTGGTGTCAGCTTATTTTAATTAACAACTCTCACAGACTTATGCCAGATGGCAAATTGCCTGAGTCATGTAATCTCTTCAATTTCTTACGTTTTAAAATAAGACTTAAATAAACAAGAAAAAATTGATAAATTGTACCACAATAAGGCCGATCTTTCATTAACAAGCACTTATCATGATAAATATAACAAATTTGTTGAATGAATTGGAAAAGATAAGGAATAGAAGATTTCAGCTTACAGATAATATGTTGTCAATCTCATTTTGTACTCTCCAGTTCAAACAATCGACCAGCTGAAACATGACATACGTTATAAATTGAAACTTAACCAGTTCATAACATAAATGAGGTAGTGAAAGGCAAAAGATGTTCTGATGCTCTCAAGGCATTAGACCTCTGAAACACCTTGGCCAAAAGGAACTAGAAAGACAAAGTGAAGTGAAGTAAGGCTCTAATGTTGTAAAATGTGAATTTGGAATAACATTTGACATATAAATTAACTATTTAAACACAATACATCAAGTCGTGAGAAGTGATAGTCATTAATTCATAACTCAAAATAATATTAAGTAACACATAAAGTCACTATTTAGTCACTATTTAGTCATATATCCAAGTACAAGCTTCGCTGATTAACTTTACCACTCCAAAAATGCTTGTTGTTGTGGTCTCATGTTAGTGGATATTTTCTGTTTTTTTAAAAAAGAAGAAGAAGAAGAAGTGTTTGTTTTTACATGTGATAAAATTAGAAGCTGTTTGTTACGAATTTTATAGCATTAAATTAAGAATACCTATTTTATCATATTCTTTCTAAGGCCAGGTGGGACTGCTAATATTGATTTTCTTAGTTTCCTATTTTATCCATCAGAAACATTGTTAACCATTAATTGTTATGGTGCTCAAAATACAGATATCTTCAACGATGGCAATAGGCACATATTTGGAGATACTCCAAACTTCCCCTATCATTAGATAAAATAATTTCCATCACTTCATACATTTTTGTACTTTTCTAATTGTTCCATAATAGAATATAAATTGAACTAAGTAAATTCAATTTTTCTCATTCTATCATCCGCTTGACCCCGATCTACTTCCATTTCCACTTTCCTTAACTAGTCTTGAGCTTTTTCTATTACCTCTTTTTTTTGTGAAATTTTTGGGCTAGGTTTTGCAAGTTGACTCTCTCCTTATTCCTTTGAAAATTGAAAAACCACGTAAGGCACTGGCCTAGAAAACAGGAAAAACAAGCGCTTGTATGGTAAAAAGGAAATAGCACCAAAAACACTTACCAGGCGCCTGATTGAAGGCAGTGGTTCATATGGCGTAAGAGGCACTAGGCATGTATAATGCCTGCCTATTTTACCATATTCTTAACTCAGTAATGCTGGGCTGGACTTTCGATATCGGGTTTCTTAGTTTCCTATTTTATCCTATTACTACTTTTAAATTTTCAAGCTAGGTTTATAAGTTAACTCTTCCCTTTTTGTTTCATAAACCACAAAAGAGACTAAGGAACTCGCCTAGAAAACAGGAAAAAGTGCCTTAGGCATTCGTATACAAAGCAGAAATTATGCCAAATGCACCCGCCTAGCAGTGCCAGGTTGAAGGCAGAAGTTCTCACTGTGCGAGATACCCTAACCTTGAATAACGCCTCATCTCATTGCCTTTGACTACCAAACACATTGTAATTGAATGATACAAAAGCATACAATAAAAATAAACTTGATACACACACATACCATTTTATGGGCCTTTGAAACATTCCAATCCCTTGCTTTCAGAAACCGCACCAATGTTTCAGTGATATATCCTTGATGAACATTCTGCAAATTACAGCGGTTAAAAATGAGAGAAAGAGTGAGAAGAATGACAATTAGAGTTCAGAATGTTGTAAAGAAATCAGGCATGATCCAAAAGGATGGAGATGACCAAAAATATGTATCAAGAAGCAAATACATAAAACTTCCAATTGCTAGCACTGACAATAGACTTGAACCTCTATCCTTCATCCCACAAATCATTAAATTTGGAACCTAGCAACTTTAAACTGATATTTAAGTTCTTCAATTAGAATTCGATTCAATCTATACATTTTAAAATAAACGGCCTCATCAGATCACAAAGGAGAAAAAAGGTTTCAATGAAATTTCTAGAAAAATGTTTTCCAGTCAAATTACTTGTTCTTAGCTGCTGGTCAAATGTTGATTGATGATAAAGAGATCCCCGCATTTCATTAAATCCCATATCTCCAGATTTTGTCACACGAGTCTGAAGACTGAGCATACTTGAGATAAATTGGGGAACATTAGAAAAGATTATATTCTAAAAACATTTTAGTTGAGAAGAAGATACATCTAGAAATTTTCCATATTGAACTTTGCACTTCAAAACAGATCTTATTTATGGACCCTAGATAATCATCATAACATCACGTGCCATATATCCAGGACACCAAGAGCCGTCTAGGAGAGCACACATCAGTCAAATAAAACAATTTTGACACACCAATTACGAGGATTCAAGGACCATAAAGAACAAAATCCACTAGACTGCACTTATTGAAGACACAGATCAACCATAAGTACTGAGGAATAAACTAAAGAGTGACTTGCTCAAGAACAAGCAAGAACATCAGCAAAATAAACCAGATAATTACAATGGAAATTTGCCCACCGAGCTAAAACCAGATCAGATTGAGTAATGAGAAAGGGCCAAAAAAAAGCGCGAACCTGAAATGTCGCCCGCAATGGCTCGCTAACTAGCAATATTCAAAATTGAACCCAGAAGCAAAACAAGAAAAGAGCACTAATCAGGAACAGAGGAGAGAAATCCAGCAAAGCATTAGATAGATCCAAGCAATTAAGTGGAAGAAGACCTTGATCCATCAATGCTCGTAGCTGGTCGGTGGCATCCTGGGAAGCGACTCCCATTTTCTTCAAGTCCCTGAAAAATCAGAATTTCTGGCCAATATAAATTGTAACACAGAACCACCGAATTCGAAAACTTTTATCTTTTCTTCTTTAGCTTCAGTTTCTATATCGACAATGTTTTTCCGTCGGTATTACTCAAAAGGAAAATTTGGTAAAGACCTGCCACACACAGCAAAAGGAGACTAATATAGACTGTGTGAAGTCTTCTTGAGAGCCGGGGGGGGGGGGGGGGGGGGAGCGAGTCAAGGAAGACGGACCTACGTATGCAAATTCCACCTTCACCTCCCACCTACAAATAAGAGCAATCCGCCATTACATCTCTCTTTTCTTCCCTCTGTTCAAATTAATTTTTTTAAATCGGCAAGGACAACGCTCTTTTCATACAATTATCCACCTTAATATAGTAGTCAAATTCAAGTATTTTTCCCTCTCTAATGTCTGAATTTTTAATCTTATTTAATACTGTTAATGTGTACAAATATTTATAAAATTTTACTAAAATTATGTCTAACACCGTACACTTTTTTAAAGATGTAAAAATACTGTAAACATTTAAAATGAAAATAAATAATACCATAATTGTTAAATAAAAACTAACATTATTACATATAGAATTAAAAACCGGACCGAACTGGTAGAATTGACCCTGAAACCGATGATCCGGTCACCCAATCAGTCAGATCCCCCCCCATAAATTGGATTTTTCAGACCCGGGATGAACTAGTGTGACCCAGGGTAAACCGGTCATAAACCGGGTAACCCGGGGCAAACCGTTCTAACCCGGGTCAGACTTATTTTTTAAAAAAGAAATTTTTATTTTTTTATTTTTATTTTTAGTAAACTTGTACTACCTTTAATTGAATTTATTGCTTTAGTTTGTCCTCATATTGATAATTTCTTACTTTTATTTTTTAGATTACTAAATCAAACTACCACTAACTATTATTGATTTTGTTTTAATGTCTCATTATTTTGTTATTTTGCAATTTTTGAAGGATTATAAGAATAAATATATATTCTCAATATTGTATTTTATTATTGTTACAATTAAACAGTTGTGTGAGACATGTATGTATCAAAAAATTATGTATTTAGTTTCCTTTTGATTTAAATATTATGACATTAACTTGTTCATAATCAAATATGAGTATTATTTTTATTAAATTATACTATTTTGTTATGACCGGTCTGACTCACGGGTTGACCCCGATCTAACACACTAACCCTTGACCCACTACCTTGACTAGTTTAGAAGCCGATCCGGTTTTTAATACTTTGTTATTACATATGTATATACAAAAATAACGTGGACCCTACCAAAAAAAGTAACATGGTATATTATATTTAATGATCATAATATTTTTGTTTTTATTTCGAATTTTCATGACTTTTTTTACACTTTTGAAAAGTATAAGATGTTAAACATGATTTTAGTAAAAGCTCATGAGTATTTTTACACATTAACCATAATTAATAAAAAAATGATGAAGTCAAGTTCCTTGTATATTCACACGAATTTATAGTTAAACAATAATATTTTAAAAAAAAATAATCATATGTGATTAAAAAATTTGATATAATAATATAAAAAATTTATTTAAGTATAATCTTTTAATCAAAATTGAATATCTTTCTGCCCCCCTCAACATTTACCTTCCATTAGTTTCTTTCATTTTTCTTCTAAATTTTGGGACTAATATATTTTAAATTTTTTGAAATCATTGCATAAAAGTAAATTAAACAAATAGAATTTGATCAAATAATTAAAAATTCATAATAACACTATAATTATATTTTAATTCATTTAGTACTATCTTATATGAAAACTATTTAATTAATATGATATAATAATAAGTTTTATCATGTATAAATATATTTACAAAAATAGTAAGAAAATGTATTGCCCCTGTGAAATTAGTCATTGCTTTTCTCCACTCCATTTCTCTTTCTTTAGAAAATCATAAATTTGACTAAGCATATAAAAATCATGATCAATGAATAAGCAGTCAACTTAATTGTTAGCTTCTTGGAGGAGGAAATATGAAAGAGAGAAAAAAAATTCACATATACAACAACAAAATCTTATGTCACTAAATAAAGTAGATTATATGAATCGTACGCTTTTATTGTGCTTGATTGTAAACCATATCCTCAGGTAGATTATTAATTAAAAGATTTCTTTTTATATCCCAATTGAGAGTACGCTTCAGTTTTTCTCTATCCCTTTCAGAGGACTCCACATTACTTGATTTACCCTCTTTATCAATGCCTCCAATGGCCTTCTTTGAGTATGTCCGAATCATCTCAAATGATTTTCCATCATTTTCTCCTTAATAACTATCACTCCAACCAATCCACAAATTTAATTATTACAAACCCTATCCATTCTAGTATCCCACATATCCATATCAAAATTGTCATCTCAACCACCCCCATTTTATGCTTATATTATCCCTTTAAAGCCTAGCATTCAAAGAAAAATTCTCATATACTACATTAATTAGGATAAAAGTCTTTTGATGTATAAAAATCTCTAAAGATACCAGCTTTCTTAAACCTTTAAATCTAATCATGAATTCATGATAGTTTCTTGGGAAAACCTCTAAAAAATGCCTCTTCTATTTGAAAATCCAAAAGGGTCACATAAATAAGCAAAAAGATAGATGGGGAACACGCAGGAATATATCATTTCAATATTTAAGGAAAAAACATAAACTAACCTTCAATAACATGAAGGCACGACAGAAATTGTTACTGGTTTAAAAAATTTGTCAATATGTTGAATAATGTTATCAACCAACTCAAAATGAGGGCATCCCACCTAAGTGTAAATTTTGTCAAAATCATTATATAAGTTGTCACTTTATTTACAATAAATGATTAATAAGTTAAACAATATTGTTCACAAACTCAAAATGAATGCATTCACACCTAAGTGAAAATATTGTGAAAATCATTACAAAAGTTATCACTAATTTTCAGGATATGGGAACCTAGACCAGACAGACCGAGTCAAGTCAGAAATCGGCGACTTGACTTCTAATCCGGTCCAAGTTGTGTAATGAGTCTAGGTTGGGTCAACTTGGTGAAACTCGTACTAACTCGAGGCCAACTCAAGCGACTCACCAAGTTGGACGAATCCCTCAATTACCTTTTTTTTAAATAATCAAAGAGAGCATGCGAGTTGGAGTTGGAAGCCAAGCTTTTGATGGAGGATGACAGCTTACAGAGTTTGTTGTGGGTGAGAGCGTCGAGCATGATGCCAATGAAGAGACTGAGGAAGAGGATGGCCAAAGCACTAAAACAGAGCTGAAGGCAACAAGGGGCTTGCGGTTGGGGGCTATAAGGAAAGAGGGCTAATCTTTAAGGCTCTGGCTTTGTCTTAGCTCCTAGGAAGAAGTGTGATAGAGGAGGTGAAGTAGAGAGAGTGAGCAAGCGTCTCGATGAGGTGGAAGATGGACAAATTGCGGTGGAAGGAGATTTAGAGTGGAGTGATGGAGAAGGAGATCAACGGAAGGGGGAAAGAGTGAAAATGAGATAGATAAAGTCACTGGGAAAATGAAAAAGTTGAAAGATGGAGAGAAGGAGTAAGAGGGGCATGGGGCTCAAAGCGCAAAAATGTTCAAATAATTTAGTGTACCCCGACTAATTACCAAAAAATAAAATAATCTGTTTTCTACTTTTGTATTTGCTTGATGGCTTCTAGCTCATCCCATTTGGTTGCTTTCCAACTAATTCAGTTTTCGATTAGCCTTCCTATTTTATTTTCAGTGTATAAGTTTTGGTTCCTACTTAAGTAGGAGTATATGATTTTTTTGATATTTATTATTTTGTTAATAATGGAATTTCATACTTAGTTTTTTGAATTTTTAATTTTGGATGATGTGATTGTATCCACGTGATGAAATTTATTTTTTAATTTTGTTTATTCCTCACCAGTTTGATTCCTGGTTTAACTCCGATCTGATCTATTGACTCTTGACTCACTACTTTATTTGGTTTAGTTATCGGTTTGAGTTCTTGTACCTTGCTGATTTTCAAAATGTTGTCAGTCAATTTGGGCATTTTAACCCAAATTTGAAATGATAGATTCCTACCTTCTCCTTCATCTGTTATTTTACTTATTTATGTGATCTTTTTGAGATTTCCAAATTCAAGAGATATTTTTTGGGATTTTACATACTTTCTTATCATATTCATTTGATACAATATCTTAGAATCAATTTCCTTAAATAGATGTAAAAAAATCAATTTCCTTGAAGTGTGTTTTGGCGTGATTGTCATATTTCCTTTCTGATTTCTATATTTATCAACACATTTGGAAACAACATGCAATTAAGATGATAATCCGACGGATAAATTTAGACTTTTTTAGAGGGTTGTCAACTTTCAGGATTTTTAAATTAAAAATATTGAAAATTGAAATCCATTTAGACTGAGAAAATATATATTTTCTCTTTTGTTCGTTAAAAATGTTCTCTTTTAAATTTATATGAAAATTATGATTAAAGAGATAAATTAAAGTTATACTTCAAAAAGTTTTTACAATTTAATATTTCAAAAAGTATATTTTCTGACGAATTTTTCTTAATATTGATTGTGATATTGTATCTTTGATCACTAATTTTTTTAGTATTAAAATTGTTGTTGACTTAATCAGTTAAAGTTTAAAATATTATTTATTAACTTACGGACACTGTAGTCAATTGCACTGGGTGAAATTAATTAATAATTGAATTGATCAGAGAACTATTTTGGTAAAATTGATGATAATATAATATCATACCCTTATGAGTTTTTTTTTTTAAATGAATCTAGATTGCAATAAAATAAGGGTGGTTGCTGATCATACAAGTTCTGATATCAGGAGAAATTCTATGGGGAGAAATAAGATTGAATGCAAAACATGCTAATATACAAGTTTTAAGCACAGGTGTATATATTGTTTATGTAACAATGATTATGCATAATTTTATCAGGAGAAATTTTTATATTGATGTGAACTTTATGAGAGATCAAAATGAAAGTATTATTGTTGAAGACACTGATAATGGTGATATTGGTGAAGCATCTTCATCAATGTACCATCATCTTCAACACAGATGAATCATATTCGTGACACAATTAGATATTAAATTGTACAGACTTTACGATCCAATTAATTATGTAATATTATTATTAGTTGAACAATTTTACTTTTCAATGGTATATAATTTATATATATTTTCCTTTATTCAATTTTTTTATCATTTTATTTTTCAGTCAAAGTCAATTCTTCAACAGTTATCCAAATATAAATGCATTCTGTCAAATTGTATATATTTTGAATCTAATGTTTATCCAAATATAAATACATTTTAAAAAAGGCTATTTTCTACCATTTATTTTGATCAAAAGACATTCTACCAACGATTATCCAAACAGAATCATTATCACGCGATTGAAAGGGATTCCGTTAACGTAGGTCCCACAATTTTTGATCTTTTTTTTTTTTGCCAACAAATTTTTGATCTGTTTTAGACCGTCAGATTTGGCTTTATATATTTAATTTTTGTGGGAACAAAGGAATATGCTTATCAATTCGGTGCACTGAGCCACTGTTCCTGAAAAGGAATTCATTCAGATTCATTCGAATATCTTCATGTGCCACATACAATGTTTCAAAAAATAAATTCAATTATTTATTTATTTATTTATATGTTAAATTCAGTATTATTTATATATATATGTTAAATTCAGTATTATTTTTAATATATAGCAACTTACGGACGGTTTATGGTCAACATGTAAAACCACCATAGTCCACTCAGGGATACTAGCTGCTGAATTGCTTCATAGAGTTCTTAATAGAATCCAGTAGATGGGAATGTAATGTAATTGATTGATGGTTACAAAGCATTTATTTAATCTTTGATCAAAAAATCATAAAATGAAATTTATAATTTATTTGTAAAAAATAAAAAAAATTGAAATAAAACTTTTTTAATTCTATCAAGACAAAAAAGGAATAGTATAAATGTCTAAACATTGATTTAAGAAATGAATAAGTGTCCATATGTTATATAAAATGTGTAAGTGTTCATATGTTAATTCATATAGTCTGTAATAATGATTTCATAGTTAAAACTATGTAATGAAGATTACCTGATTTGTTGTAATGAAAATTACATTGAATTACTTTATTATACCAATCAAACACTTAAATTAACATAACAAATCAAAAATACATGTAATCTCATTTTATGTAATCTAATCAAACGGGTAATAAATTATTTGCCAGCTTAACAGAGAGCAGCTTCAATAGATATTGTATAGAATGTAAAACCACAATTAACACCATACTAATTGAAAATACAAACCTATACTTTGTAAAGTGAAAAATAAGGTAGATGGTTTCTCAATGCCTCCATAGACAGACATCAATACATGTTGGCAACATATTGAATTTATAAAATCAAGTGTATGATCTGACTACAAATAGAAGTTTGAATTTCTTTCGTCTTTGATAAAACCATATTTATATATTCTATACAAAAGGATACGCAAGCCTTCTAAATATGCCACACCTTTGGCTGTGAAACTCTTTTGTTTAGCACACCTTCCCCAGAAGAATGATGAACCGTTGCTTTAATTTAAAGAACGTGACTATTACTCAAGATTCAAAAAATCGGATCAGATATTAAATTACGTGAGACAGTGGTTCAATGGTTGACGGGTCAAATTGGGATCAATCTGAATCTAGACCAGCTATATTAAAATAATATTATTTAGTAGATTGCATTTTATTTTATAAAAATTAATATTTAAACCCGACAATATTATTTTGATAACCCATATTTTAAATTTTTAGAGTTTAATTAAATATCAATGGTAAAACAAATTGGGATAAATGAATTAATTTTATCTTATTTCATCATGAGTAAATTTGTTTAGATAGAAAATAGAGAATTAAATGCTAGTTTAAAATTTTTTTTGTAAGAATATGTTTTTAATAATAATAATATACTTAAAACAAATATTTATGTGTATCAATTGCAATTTTAAGTTCATTGAAATTATCTTGATGAAATGTTTAATGAATATGTATTTTTCGACTAATTTTGTATCAATGAATTTCATAAATTACGCTACTTAAAATTTTTTCTAATTTTCCTTTTTTTAATTTTGCCTCAAGGAGAGTTTTTTTCACAAAAAAAAAAAATTATTTTGGACTGAAGTTACAATTAATTAAGTGATTTTTTTATTTAACCACCACTCTATACAAATAATTGATATTTTAACAAATATATTTTAAAAATCATTCTACATGTAACTTTCTATTATGAAGATTTCAGGTAATAGATTTTTACTATATTTGTTAAAAAAAATTGTAGACAAATAAGATGTTTCTAAAGAAAACAAGGGTTCTATAATTCAAATTTGATGAAATATTTTAACTTTTTTTTATTTATTGTAATAAAGTAACATATTAAGCACATGTCGCTTTGACATTACCACACAGCATGCACACACGCATAAAAAGGGGAATCTTGATCTGGTGAGTTCAATAAAGTCATTAAAAAAAGTGGGTGGGGACTTTAGATATATTCTAATGTGATAACAGTCCATGATTAATATAATTAAATAAAGTGCATTGTTCTTAATAACATTTAAATTAAATATAACGTTTGGTTTTAGTGAGGCATGGTAGTAGGAAGTGAAACTAATCTATGCGAAACGATAAAAAAATATGATAAATAAAGTGATTGGGATTAAAATAAATAAGATGGCATGCATATGGGTTTATATATATGTTTATTTCTTTTTTAACAATTTTTTATAATCTAATTTGTACCAACCATTTTACTACAAGACATTTTTCACGTGCTCCGCATTTAATCTTAGGGAGAATAACACATCGAGAGTACAAAAGGAAACCATATTCTATACGCTTTGGTGGAATTTCAATAATAAAGGTTTTTTTTAGACAGTACAGTTAAATTTTCAAAAAAAAAATAAAAATAAACACAACCTTTTAAAAATAATTCTGTAAATTTAGTAATTAACCTAAATATCCGTATTTGTTCTTTCTTTAACTTTATAACGTATATTTATGTCAATTTAATAATTTTTATATCATTTTTAAAAGATTATATTTACTATTACATTCTCAAAATTTAATTTTATTAGATACTTATAATGAAAAATTGGATTGGTAAATGTGTGCTTAAACCCTATTATAAAACAAAACAACCTACAAACAAGAGATAAATGATAAATGGCAAAAATAAATAATAAAGCTAGAGACAACCTTCTCTTGTACTTGCATTTTTACGTCAAATGTTCCATTCATGTTAAATGGCAAAAATAAATAATAAAACTTAATAAAAATGAGTGGACGTTGAGTTGTGAGATTTATAGAATAGTGTACGAGTGGCGCGAGTTATTCAACAAAATAAATATAGGTTTAAGATGAAATTTTAGTGATAAAGTTTTTC
>QFDD01120475.1:0-11345 GCA_006871305.1 Vachellia collinsii
GGAAGGCTTTATATATAATACGGAGCCACTCCGGTGGTAGTTTTAAAAAGGTTCGTTTTATTGGGGCGAAAAAAATAAATAATAAAAAGGGTCTCGTTTTACTGGTTGGTAACTTGGTTGGCGCTGTCTCTCTCTCTCTCCCTAGAGTTGACAATTGCTTCAACCAAGGGTCATAAAGCATCAAGGTGTCAAAATGTGGATGGAATCACGTCACCGTGGGCAAGTTAAGTACACCATCCTAAGGAGAATTGAATTCGGCGTTTATTATTGTGGGCACACATATTTCAAGTCTGAGAGTGTGCACAAAGTGGCATTAGATTAACAAAGTTTGGTGGGTGAAGGGAGAGAGGGTAGAGTTTGGATGAGGTTTGATCAGATGGATAATGAAGAACCACAGAGGATCCATATTTTGTATCATAGTTAGTTAAACTTTGAAAATCCGTTCCTGGGTTTTTTTTTTAAAAGAAAAAAAAAAGTAAAGGTGAATGGGGTGGGTTGAACCACCAAAACAGTTGAATTGGAGCATCATTTTTCAGGTACTGAGGTGGAAGTTTCAATTTTATAATGCCACATGCATTAAAAAAAAAAAATCAATTGTACATGTTTAAGAATAATGGCAGAAGTCAAACGGCGGTAGCTAATAGTTTAAAAGTCCGATAAACATGTTCTATTCTGTGTTTGGGTTCTGACTTCTGATCGACCTTCGCTTTTATTCTCCTCTATTTTGTGTGTGTGTGTGTGTGTGCGCGCGGCAATTATGAATTGACGTGGATTCAAATTCAATTGGTGAGGCTTCATCAAATCGTGGTGACGTGGGGGGCGTTGGCAGGGAAAGAGATATTTAGCAGGCTTCAGAAAAGTCAAAAACAACTGGAGAGAAGAGAGTACGTGATTGAGGAGTGCATCATGTGGCCGGGTCGTTCAGATTTCTAAACCGGTCAATTTAAACAAATAAATAAATAAAAGAGTTCCAGAAGTTGTGAGATTTGATTTGCACCAATCACGTGCGTGCCATTCAACCATTCATATGCTCGCCACGCATCACGTCAACGCATGGCGCTGGTGACCCGATTTGAACCCGCCATGTGAAAATGTGTACATATAGACAGATCAATTAATGTTACGCAATATATAAACACACATGATTCAGATTCCAAACCTTACGGTGAAATGTGGGTGGGTGGGTGGGTGGGTGTGGGTGAAACTAATTTGAATCTGTTTATGTTTTTATATACAGTAATTTAATTGATAAAAAAAAATTAAAATTGATGGCCAGGTTATGAAACGTTGGTTAATGGCTTCACAAGGTGGCCCTGCTGGAAAAAGGAAAGAAGGCAGGATGGAATTTGAAAATATTAGAAAAGAGGAGAGAAAGAGGAAAAGCGCGTTGAATCGGGGGAGTATTATTATCATGAAGCAGCCCAAGTGACGGGATGATGATGATGATGATTTTAGAAGTGGGGGCACTCATCAAGCAACAAGAATTGGAATTTACAGGTAGATAGTCTACGTACGTTCAAGGCCAAGAACTTGCTCATCGATTCAAGTTTGAAACTACTGTACACACATATATATATATATATATTAATAGAGGGAGAGAGAGAGAGAGATTGATTATAATTGTTGTTTGAATGATTTTGGATCGCTGAATGTGAGGCACTGATCAGAGGGTCTCTCTCTTCGAATATAAATATATACATATAGGGAACATATGCATCCAAGTGAGAGAGGTGTTATTTGAAGGGGGAGAGCATATGAATCAAATCAATCATTGCAAGGGGTGGGTGTTGTTTGACGATCTTCCACCTCAACACTCTTTTCTGCAGTTGGAACAGAACCCCCCGTTCAGCGTAATAATCAACACGTTTTAACGGTGAGCGCGCCCTACCCAATCAAATCCATAGCTAACCTCCATCTATCTATCTATATATATTATTATTATTCCCTGCACATCCCCACTACATAACCGACTAACACGCCTATATTTAATTTAAGTAACCACCTCATCAACTCAGAGGAGGTTGGGTGGTGTTGTGATGTTGAAGCTAGCCAGGCCATCAGAAATAAAAGAGCAACTCAAATCAAAAGGGTGGCGTCCAATACAATATCCGTACATTATTAATTCTGCTCCATCCATATTTCATTTACCCATGCTAGCTACCCAGAGTACGATTATTATTATATTATATTTTTTTTTAAAAAAAAAAAAAAGAGTAAAAATATGCACGGGAGTAAATATATTGGTAGAGTGAATAATGATAAAAGGTGATAATAACAGGGGTGTGTGTGTGTGTGTGTGGAGAGGTTTAGGTTGAGTGAGTTGAGGGGGCAAGGGTTTATGTGTGAAAAGAGTGGCGTGGCTTCAAAGGTATGGTAAGCATACAGCTTTTCATCTTCTTACTCTTCTTTTACTATCTTTCTCTTCCCATTAGATTATAAAGTAACGGTGGATGGGTTGTCTGTGATACTCTTGTAATGGAAGGTCAGAATTAGAGGAATCAAAGAAACTGGAGAAAACGAGAATAAACGAATGGAGACGTTCCCAGCCGCAGGCAGCGGGTTCTAACAATGCAATAGAGAGAGAGAGAGAGATTGTAGAGACTCAAAAGCCTTGAAGTTGGTCACACGCAAGTCACGTGTCGTTCAGGGCACGTGTGAAATGGGCGGGGAATAAAGAGCACGTTTTTTCAACTTGCATTTAGTGGTCCCCACCAACAACATAACCAGCGTGTGGGCATCACACCCTCCACGTTCTCACTTTCCATGCCTTCCCCGCCCTCCCCCTCAATCAATCAAATTCATTTCTACACACATCTTCAATTAATTCCCGCACTTTTTCAAGTACAACAAATATAGCCTTAAAATCAATCCATTTCCCACACGCATCTAACATTCATTTTATTTCCCCCTCTCTTTGCCCCGTTTAATACTCTGAAATTGATTTTTATCAAAATGAATATGAAATTTAAAAGTACATTTAATATATCATGAAAATAACATATAACTTTTATATTCGAAGGCCGTGGAAATAAAAATTGAAATGGAACCTAATTTTTATGATAAGTTGAATCATAAAAGATATGGAAGTGTATATCTTAGTTTTTTTTTTTTTATGCAAATCAGTTCATATCCACCTCAGTGTACCAAACAATCATAGAGTATAGAATTCAATTCCATCGTACCAAACAAGTCCCATATTCCTACATTTGTTGACTTTCATTGCTTCATAATCTCACAACAAGTGAATATCATTTTATAACAAATTCCAATATAAAAAAATGACACTGTGTTTATACGTCTCACTTGTTAGTAATTTTTTTAAAAAACTATTACATGTTTTGGAATCTCATGCTTGGTCTCTCTGGAATAATTCTTATGTAGGCGAAGAACGTACACAAAATAGGCCTTGGCCTGGGATTTGAGGGTTTGAACCTGATGATTCAGTCAATGATTAAATCATTTAGCAAATAATAATAATAATAAAAATAAAATCTTCGAGAGTGGGTTATAAGAAGCAATGAGAGAGAGGGGCATTATGAAAAGGGTTAAAAATTATTTGCGATGGGCGCTTGTGAGCAAATACCATGAAAGGTGTATGTGCGCTGTGCAGGGGCTCACATGTTTGTAATCGATAAGAGACGCTGACGTTAGAACAGACCAAGGTTAGTTACAAGGAAGAATGAGGAAAATTTTTTCATTAGGGAATCAATTATAAAATGGGACCTTCCACACATATGCAACTGAGCTTCCACATATACAACTGAATATATTTTATTTTATCATTAATTTTTTAATGGGAGATTTTTCTCCTAATCTCCCGGTTACAATGACCAACAAAATAAATATAATAACCTTTATTCATGTGATGACCGGATTCGTTGGAATCCGAATTTGGATTTAAACCAAATTCATTTGGGTTTATTGTAAATTATATCACTTTGCATTTTGCTGCTTTCTAAATCACCCACCAATACCAACATTTTGATTAGTTAGAACAGGAAACTGAACGCGAGGAAGAATTTAAATTATCTTATAGTTCAAACTAAAGGAAACAAAGCAGAGATTGCCGTTGGATGGTCATAATGTCGTCTTTTAAGAAATAAATAAATTATTGCTACTATTATTATCATTTTTTCGATGGTGATGGTTGCTTTTAATGTGAGAAAAAGAAAAAAGTGGTACTTTGCTTTGATTGGGGTGGCCCAAAGAAAGTAGGATATGGACAGGCTTCTTCAGCCAACAAATTTTGAACTAGCAGTTACACGTTACTTTGTTATAATTTGACATGCAACACTCAATTTGATCTAGATCTTTGCTTTTACGTAATGTCACTTAGTGTGTTTCGAATTTTCCTTATAAGAGATTATCATATTTAGTATATGATAGTACTTTAAACAAGATTACCTCTAATGAGAGGAAACATATATTTAAAGAACATGAAAGACTAAGGAAATTAGTATCTTATTATTATTATTATTTCATATTTAGTATTCGATAGTATTTTAAATAAGATTATCTATATGAGAGGAAACATATATTTAAAGAACATGAAAGACTAAATTAATATTATTTTTATGTCCTCATTATTATTATTATTTCCTATTTTAATTTTTTTTGGTCAAATATCTTTGAAAACTAATAAGTGGGTCTGCAGACAAGTGCGGATCAGGCCGAAAAAATGAAAGCCTTAAAAGTCAGAGCCCAACCCATAGATCATGTCCTTCCCTTCTTAGTGATTCGTTGTCAATCGCATTTCATGCTTGCGATCTATCCTCCCTTTGCTAGTTCTATGCGTTTTTTATTAGAAATCTGGCTTATTAATTATATTGTATCATATCGTATTTGAATTATTTTGAAGCATTTTAGATATCTTATTTAAATAAAATATTTTGAGTTGACTCACTAATTAGTTTGATTGAATTTAAGTCTAGGTTTTACTCAGGCAAACAATCATGATCAATTAAAAAAGCATTTTTATTTAAATTGAAATAAAATTTCTTTTACATATTTACATCGGATTGTATAAAATCACTCAAAAAAACTAATTCAAACACTCAGTTATTTAAATAAATAAACTTGATTGGAAGGTTATTAAATAAGTAACTACAGATTGAGTCAAAGTGTTGTATTCAGAAAACTTGATCACATCCATTCTCTAATAATATCTGGCTAATACAGCCGTTGGCATCAATGTTTTGAGTTATCTTTAACTTAAATAGTATGAAAATATTTGAGATTTTAACAAATAGTTTTTTTTTTATGTATTTTGATATTATTGATATGATTTAATTTGTTATTATTTGCATTTATTATTATTAATTAGGATACCTTTATCTACTTAATTTTCCTGTATATATTGACTATATTGACGTATTCTTTTTCCCAATATTTCTCTCTCATTTTTAAATCTAACATATTATCGGTACGTCCGTGTTCTTTCATCTCTGTAGTCCGTTCAATTTAGTCTGCTAGATCCACACCTCTCCATGTTGTTTTCGTGCCATCTTGTGACTCTGGTCTCATATCACATGTCCAAATCTATACACCACACCATATTCTACTCATGATTATTTCTCTCACTGTCCAGGGAAGATTTTAGCGACCATAATTAAGTTCACTTAACATAGTGGTTTAAAGGATGAAAGTACAAATTTGTCTCGAAAGCTTTTTATCAATAGCAATATTGTTTTGAAAGTTTTATTAGAAGTAATATTCTTCCGAAAGTTTATAAATGGAATAATATTGCCCATCACCGTTACAAATGTTAATGGAATACGTTCGTTTTTGCATGAAGTGGGGTGACACTACATTTTAAAATTTTCAAAATAACATTATTCTTAACAAAATTTTCGGGGCAACATTGCTATTGAACAAAATTTACGGGACAAATTTGCACATTAATCTTAATTTAAGTAATACAAACACCTCACCCACTCACTCACCTCCACTTTGAATTCCTCATCATGGGCATGCAACTCCAAAACACATTACTTCAGAGCTTGTTTGGGAAACACTTCCCAAAATCACTTTCACGCAAGTCGAGATAAAACTCTCTCACATACTGACCTCGGATTCTGTGAAACCAAGGTTTGAAACCTAGGTTTTATTACTTCCCAATCAATTGTTTTGACCTCTCCGTTATGTTCTCTCGAGCTTTAATTTTTTCATGCATGAACAAAAAATTACTTAGGAGATGAATATAAGAAAAAGTGATTAATAGCTCATCCAATGACCAAAAAACTTATTAATTGTTTCAGTACTGTAGATGCAAAAAAAATTTGCCTAATTTTCTTATGTAAGTAAAATTTTGACGTAAGAAACAATACTAATCATCATATATCTCTCTAATTCCTCATCACAAAATTGGGGGCCGAGGAGGAATGAAAAAAATTATTACCCTGGGTTTCTGAGCAAAGTGAAATAAGAAAATAAAAAAATTCCCATATAAAACCCGAGTTGCTAAGTTTGTTGCTTCAGTTGGGACTATCGTTGTGACCAGTCGTAATATTGCCATTACTATTATTATTTGCAGTGAGATTACCGCTATTGTTGATGCCATTGTTTTGTTGAGAACCTCCGATAATGGAAGTGATAGCTACCGCCAGAGCTGCCTTAAAGTTGGGGTCAGCGGCAATAGCAGCGGTGGCGGCACTCACAGAATCAGCCAGCTGCAGCGGCACCTGAGGCGATTGAGAAGCGTCATTATCGTAAGACATATGAAGCCCCGAAAACTTGGACTGGTTGTAAGGAGTCTGACCAAATATCTGAGGCAAAAATGAAGTAGGAGAACCGACCAAGTTATGAAGTGCAAATGGAATTTGAAATGGCGTCGGAGGTCTAGGGAAGTGTAAAGGATTAGGGTTCTGGGTCAGGTCCAATGTAACAGTCGGAAATGGAGCTGAGGCCGAGATAGTGGCCATGCTAGAGGAGAAAGGAAGCAAAGTCCTTGTGAGAAAATTTGGATTCATAAATCCATCTGCACTTGACGATGGTCCCGACAACAATATTCTTGCAGCTGACGAGGTCGTATGAGCCATTGCCATTGCTGCTGGAGGCAAAGGATGGTTATGATTCCCCTCGTAGGTTGTGATCAAGATTGTTCTGTCCTCAGCACACCTTTGTACCTGCATGTTTGTTTTAACATATGTACATATTAGAAACCCAATACATTATACTCAAAGTTGATCAATATTCTTACCGTACAAGCTAAGGGTTAAGAAATATGAAAGAAAATACTTGTTTTCTAACTGGACAACCAGTCGCCATCGTGCATCGATAATAGGCGCGAGGACACGGATTTCCTTTAGCCATCTTTTGTCCATATTTTCGCCATTGACATCCATCCGTAATCTGAATGATGTTAATTGGATTACCTAACTTATTATTTTTCAATGAAAAATAATATGAAAGGAGGTAATTGAATTCCATGTAATCTGCGTACCATGGCGGCCTCTGATCGAGTTCGAACAGAAACTCTGGCCTTTCTGATAGTAGTCTCTGCTTGGTCAACCCGAGCTTCGGTAGTAGTGATTTTTGGGATCTTATCAGTGGCGGCTTGTGGGCTATCGTCCCTTCTAACAGCCTTACCAATTCCTTTATTTTCTGGTTCAAGCATAAATCTCACATCACCGCTCATTTGGTTCTTTGATCTGGAGTCAAAATCTTTGGAAGCCACTTGTTGTAGCGGTGGGGGCGGTGACCCACCTGATCTTTCCGTTGAGGGAGAAGGGGAAGACTTGACAACATTAGTGGCAAGGCCAAGATCCATGAACTGTCTAGGTACTAAAGCTCCTTCGATTTGTTTGTTTCTTGCTTTATCGTCCCATATATTTTCACCATTGTTGTTCTGCTTCTGCACCATACCAATATATCGAGTGTGCAGTCCGCTGTAATTGTTGGTCGCTTCATTAAGCATTTCTCTCAAGCGGTCGTTTTCAGTCTTCATTTGCTTAAATCGTGCTCTAAGAGCATCATACTGATGAACCAAAACACACACACACACACACACCCCCATGAAAAATAAATAATTAATTAATTTGATCGACCAATTCTGTGCTGCAAATTAAAACTTAAATTTTTCTCACCTCGTCTTGAGGCGTTTTAAGTACTGAGGTTGATAAACCATCTTCTGCTGCAGGATTAATACTACCAATATTTGTAGTATGAAGATTCAAACCAGTCTGGAAATAAATAAAACAGAAGAAATTCATAAGCATATTCGTATGTTACCAAGAAATGAGTTAGTAATGAAGAATATACCAAAGGCACTTACTTACGTTGACATTAATGAAGGGCAAGAGGTGTGGAGGTGACAGGAAATCAAGTCTGGGAAGGGCAGAGGCGGAGTCGAGCTTGTCGTCCTTGTCGGAGAAGAAGTCCATTTCGTCCATGTGGGCTCTAAGATCGTCATGATGATGATGATGATCAGGGGAGGGCTCAGTTTCATGATGATGATGAGCGGGAGAATCTGCTTGCAGGGAATGATTGAGGTTCACCTGTAAGGTTGACCTCTTGCCGCCGTCCATGGGAGCTCCGATGAGCTTCCACTTATTTTCTCGGTTGGTGGAATCTTCAGGAAAAGAGTTCAAGACGAAGGGCTCGAGGCTCTTTAGTGGGTCTGAATCAATGGGGATTCCATCCCCGCCGGCCATCAATATCTCTCTCTATATACAGCGAGAGAGAGAGAGAGAGATAGAGAGAGAGAGAGAGAGAGGAGATAAACACCAAAAGGATTGTTGAGAAAGATGCAACAGATTCGGCCGTGAAAGAGGGGACTTGCGAGAGTTGGGAAGAGGACTACAGTACAATTTTTGTACTCGTAGGATTATTCTTTCATGTACGTTTGCCAGCTTGTATTTTATGATAAGGTTACTACTAACCACTGGACTCAAGTTTTGACCTTTTTTAATTTTCATTTTACAGTTTTACAATACCAACGTCCTATATATATTCCTATTCCTTCCAATATCCTAACCCAAATATAGTCTAATAACCATAATCTTTTAAAAATTGGTGGCTTCTGAATTCTTAGTACCTACGTCGTGCTAGGAAAAATATCTAGTTAATCGCTATCTTTTATATATAAACACGCACACACGGTTTTTTAATCAGATCTTATATAATGCAGCTGTGACCTTTTTTAAAAAAAAAAATTATATATAGGTTCCATATAATAAGTAGATGAATTGGTAATAGCTATTTTTTATTTCACTCAATACTGATAAGTTTTATGTAAAACTTGTGTAAAAATACACTGGACAAGGAGAAAACAAGTTGCAAATTTTTAAATTTAACTTGTAATTATTCAGGGGAAACTTGTAAAATCACCTGTTAATAGTAAGTTAGATTCAAAGTTCGCAAGAAAAAGGTTAAATTCAAAGGCATATCAGTAATTAATTTTCTTGAGATGTAATTTTCCCCCTTTTTCTTTGCTATAAAGTTTCTAAATTTTAATGATATTTAAATTTTCCATTAATTTAAAATATTGAAACTTATTGCTAATTAAGTGATGCTTATATAAAAATCCTTAAATATTACAGTAATAATCTAAATTAACATAGAATCTCACAGAACGTGATATTGATTGTAGAGATCACGGTCACATTCAAAAAATAAAATAAAATAAAGTTGTTCGGTGTAACATAATAATGCTCCCGTGGTAAGTAGAAATTATAATAATAAAACTACAAATCAAGCAAAAAAAAATAATAAACATTTCTAACTGTCGTACATCCCTTTTGTTTAAGTAATAGGATATATAATTTATTCAAAAATTTATTACCAAGTTAATTTACGTAACTAGGTTAATGCCATCTGAATGAAAGACAATGTTACAGAAGCCGCACTTCTTTTGACTCAGTAGGTCGTCACTGTACTTCATGTCACGATACTGCATGATACAAGCCAATTTTTTCAAAGGTAGCTGCGTTTGTAATAAAGCAAAAGCAATAGGTTTTAAGGGATCAGAGAAAGGGGTGTGATGAGGTGGGAACGAATGGCATTTGAACAAATTGAATTATTAAAGAGTAACAGTGATGACGTGGAATGCTACGTCATGGAAGACCAATCAGATGAGGTTCAATGGTAATTGAGAGAGAGAAAAGTGGAAGATTAGCGGCGAAGAGGGGGAAAAGAGTTTGTTAATTTGGATGAGAAGGGCAAATTAGTGATTGACTAGATTTGGAAGAATTCAGTGAAGATGAGATTCAGCTCAGCCAACTTCTTATTAAACACAGGCGAGAGATCCAAAAAGATGGGAGCGTCGTGGCGCGAAAAGGTGGAGTGATCGGCGGTCAACGCTTTCTTTTCGGTGGACTGGGGCCCACTCACTGTCCCCCACGCGCCGCCCCCCCCCCCCGGTTCGCTTCGCTTCCTCAAATTCGGTGTCTTATCTGTTCACACAACTGACACGCATGATGTACTATGGTGTCTTATCTTTCTGTGCCGTAAATTTGGCTTTAGATATTGCCTCATAATATTACAATAATGCCACCCTCCGGCCATTGCCCTTGACATGCAACTAACAAGAGAATTGGTGACCACAGGTTAAAAATTAAGAAGGAAGCGATAGGTCCAAATTACGCGTGTATTTAATAATTGATGCACAGTTTTATGATAAGAGCGTTGTGTGGGTTTGAGTGATTACACGTTGGTGAATGAATAGTCAAGAGAAAGCGCACACACCATACAGCACAAAGACCATATCATCTCACCGGCTTCCTTTTCAGTATTTATTAAGCATCCTGCCATTTCATGTGGCAGGTCACCTTCCACCTTATTACCCATATGCTACTCACCTGTTACAAACACGTGCTTTCAATGCCCTGTAATGTGTTTCGTTTTTGAACCATCGCTGCATTCTAAAGTCATAAACAAAATTGGGAAGAGGGTCTCATATTCATTGGATTGGATGGCATTAAAGAGAGTGTTGGTGAGTGCGATCGGTGAGAATGCAGCTTCACGAGTTGTCTTCTTCTGAAGTCTTCGTTGCGACCAAATTATTCTCACATCCTTCTCACACCGAAAAGCTTTTCTTATGCCTTATTATTATCATTATTTTTTATTTATTTGGGACCTTATTCACTAAACTGCTTTTCCTTTAATCCATAGTCCACGGTCCACGCACTTCTCTTAACGCCGACCAACCCATCCTTTTATCCTTTATGACCCTCTCACCGTCACTTGTCATTCCACCTTTTGCTCATGGCTTCGATTCCCAAGTTATTTTGATTGGAGTGAAATATTCGAGGACAACAACATTGAAATGCTAAATATTTTTAGATTATTATCATATTGCAAAAAGAGTAATACAAACCTACTCTAACAATACCAGAAATTTGTTTGTC
>QFDD01120476.1:0-10943 GCA_006871305.1 Vachellia collinsii
TATCTTGTTGACTTTTGAGTGCACCTTCACACATGTGAGCCCCACCCTTTTAATTAAATGAATCATGGGAAGGATGTTTGAAGGTTGAAAATATCTGGCAAGTTTCTTGCACACACACACGGACTCGACACACGTGTTTAAAAAGAATCAAAAAGCAGAGGAAAAGGAAAATAACGGAATTTAATTTTTATTTGTAAATTTAATGTTGAAAATAGATTTTTCTTCTTTCAAGATAGCCATGCTGTGATTTTTTGTCCTGAGTTAATAAGGAGTATATTCTGCTGATAGCAAGTGTAATTAAAAAAATTAGCCATAGCTTTTTAATAATAGTTGTACCATCCAAATTGGAGTCGGATAATGTACAGTCTGAATTTGTCGTGTTGTTTTGAAAACTTGAGTTTGGGTGGGCCTTTGATGTCCTGATCCACCAAGAAATTTTTCATTTCCAATATTGGGCCATAATTGATTTCTCATTTAGGACCATATTTCCACATCCTCAAAAAATTAGTAAAATTATTTATCATGACACTCAGTTACTCTCTCTCTCTCTATATATATATATATAATATAAGGAAAATAACGCCAAGTTTTTGTGTAAGGAATTATACGATTAAATAATCTTACAAAATCGTGTATTTACAGTCAATTCATATTAACAATCTTATCTCAGTGTGTTAATAATCCCAAGAGGTTTGACGGTAAATAAACAATTTCATGAGACTGTTTAATCGTATAATCTCTTACATAAAATCTCATCGTTATTTTCCCTGTAATATAATCGATCGGACATGGTTTTCTCCTTAGGTTAGTGCATACGTACGGACTAAATACATCTTAAGATTAACTACTTGAGTGAGATTCAAGAACTTATAAAACCAAACAGCTATAGCCTAATTGTAAGATCAAAGAGTAATAACAAGTACATATAGTTCAATATAAAACATTAATTTGTTGCTGTAAAAGAAAACAGAGAGATACAAAAACATTATTCCTTCAAATATATATGTATGTATGTATATAATTTAAGAGGGTAGTGGTGGATGGTGGATGGTGGATGGTGAATGATTGAGTATTGATGATTATGGATAATGGTGTTTTGCATATTTGTAACGATTGAGACCAGTAGAATGCAACGTACGTGGTTGCTTGATTCCCTCATTGCCAACCTTATTGGGATCAATTGCTTGCACTTCCACATCATACCTATTCTTCATCGATCTGTACGTTCACACTTCTTCATGCTCTCTCTTCTCTCTATTGGAACCACAAGTCTCCAATAGAGGTCTTTCTATATGCACCACATTTAATCCACTGCAAAAGTCGCCTTTCATGCATATTTAAAACCATTGAGTGAACCATTCTGTTTCTTTTATGCCAAGAGCTTGTTTGGCAGAGGAGAAGAATTGATTTTTTCCAGACAAACCATGGTTTACAGCAGAAACTTACCAAACATGTGAAAAAACAGGAAAAGTGATTCTCCAACCGAAACCATTGTTTTGAATTCAAAACCATGGTTTCGGGTAAAGCTGTCTTCTACAGCTTTTAACACATCATGTGCGAGGGAATCTCTGGGCAGCAAACCTTCACTCACACCACTCCTCACATGTCCAGTGAAAAAATCAATATCGTGTTATTGCTAAAATGTAAAAAAGTAATTTAATATATTACTTTATACCCTTTTTATCATTTTACATCATAAAATCAATTCTAACAACAACTATTTAAACATATTTAATTTTTTTACAGTCATTTTTCTCTTAATCTATTCTAATCTCAAAAGTTATTTTATGTAAATCGAGACAAAATCTATTCTCAAAATCAAGATTTGGTTACTCCCCAAACATGCTCTAATTCTAATATAATGTGTACATATATAGTACTGTTATTTTTCCCCTTTCAATGTTAAAACCGTAGACAATTTTCTTGTCAAATTTTAACACAATAGTAAGGTTAGGAAGCTAATGAGGTTAGCATGGTTGGCGATCTATTTATTTACTCACTTTTCAAATATTAATTTGTTTATTTATACACATGAGAAATATGGAATAAAGCAAAGATACTTCGCATTATATTTGATACGTGTAAAGAAAATAAACAAATTTTTTTTGTTGTCCAAGCAGAATGTGCATGTTATTATTGTGAATATTTTATAGTAAGAAACAATGATTATATTACACGTGTACACAATGAGTTCTGTATAAACAATTAGATGTACACAACTAAAATGAATTTGGTTAAAGCAAAAGAGATATAAATATTAGTAGAGTAATACTACGTCCTCCAATCTTTAATATAAAAATTATATGATGTTTTTTATGTGATTAAAAAATTAAATAAATCATTTAGTCATAATATATATTGTGGAATTTTTATATGTATAATTAAATTATATATCAGTTTATAAGTTAGACAAATCAATTTAAATAAAAAAAATAAATATATTTGACTTAAATAAATTCTTTAATCTTCTTAAAAAAAAAAGAAGTTCAACCATCGTCTCTTGTAACAAGAATACGAGGTAGCATGATTGAAGTTTAAAGGTGATGAGATGAAAGAGTGAAACAAGCATGGGGGCAAGTGTGGGCAATGTGAAGGAGTGGCGTGTATGCGAAAGCAACGTAAGCTTTCAGTTGATCCAACTGATTCAGTCCCACGAATTCCACGTCACCTTCTTCCCCAATCATCGCCGCCCGTTTCAGGAAGCCGACGGTGAGGATCTAAAGGCGACTCCGGAAGCGACCTCTCGGTGGGTCCCAGCGTCTACGATTGAAACATCGCTGGGCTTTCCTTTCCCTCCCCACCCTTTAAATTCTCACCATTTTCCCACTTCCTCTTCCACTTCAACCTCGCACTGCCATTGCGATACCCTCTCTCTCCCTCTCCCCAGAGGCTTCAACTATTGCTCAGTACATTTTTCTTTTTAGCCGTTTCTTTCCTCCTGATTCCATCATCCTGCGTCTTTTTCTCGTCTGAGGGTGAATATGTTTCTTTTGTTTGATATAACTATATATGCAACTCAATTATATTAATTGGGGCTGGCTCATTCAAAAACGTTTATTTGGAATTCACACAAGCTTAAATATGTTGCATGTTTTTGTTTAATATAGTTATACAACTGGGTCAAATTTGGATATTGCCGTGCTTAATTGATGGTAGCTCTTTCAAACATGTCTTATACGATCACAACACAAGCTCAAAAATGCAATATGTAGGCATGTTTTAGTTTAACTACTTGGATTTGTTCTTCATGATGATTAAAGAAATGAAATATATATATATATGTATGAAACGCACTGCACAATAGACATCTATCTTATTGTGTGATGGATGATGATGGACAGGTGAATGTTGGAGATGGGACGAAGAAATAGAAATGCGTACGTTGCTGCTGTGCTGTTGCTGCTTGCATGCCTTTCGGTGGCGCTGTGTGCTTCAGATGATGGGCTTCGGAGGGTTGGGCTGAAGAAGATGAAATTGGGCCGGGCTTTGCGCAGAAAGTACGCTCTACATAATGATAATGATGATAAAAAGGGAGGAGAAGCTGAAGAGACTGTGGGGCTGAAGAATTTCTTGGACGCGCAGTATTACGGTGCTGTCGCCATTGGTACACCTCCTCAGTGGTTCGCTGTTCTTTTCGATACCGGCAGCTCCAATACTTGGGTCCCATCCGATAAATGTTTTTCCTCCGTCAGTCTCTCTCTCTCTCTATATATATATATATATTGTATTCACACACGCAAACATAACATGCTTGGATCCTCAATCAATGACGAGGGGGCTTGTTTAATAGGAATGAGAGAATGGAAAAGGAAAATTAATCTACTACAAGTCCCTGTAATCTCACCCACGTCCCCGTACGGCAAAACCAAAGACGAGGATTCATTAAGAATCAGGCAAAACTATAAGGAAAAATAAGACCTGCACATTAATTATCCCAAAAGAAAATAAAATAAAAAAAATTAATTTTTAGATGCAATATGTCACGTGTTCTAAATAAAAATAAATAACAAAAAGAAATAGTGTTCTGGCGAAGCAATGATTAGAGGATGTAATAATCAATCAATATGCATCTTGATTTTCATGCAAAGAAAAAGGATTCCTCGGATGATATTAATTGCGTGTTGCATGAAGTGAATGACTTGGCTGATTCTATCGCTTTTGAATTTGGGTGCAGCTTGCATGCTACGTCCATGCCAAGTACAGATCTAGCCAATCAAGAACATACAGGCAAAATGGTTTGTCTCCAAAGCCTCAAATCCCTTCGTCTCCCCAACTTCATCTCTTTACTCTCTTTTCATTCATGAATTTGTGTTAATTTGTGAGGCAAGTTTGCAATCAATGGAATAAGTCAAAACATAACGTATCAGATGCAAAAGTTGATGGTACTGATTGAGTTCTGAGTTCTTCTGTATTCTCTGACGTAGTAGTAACTTGGTTTGACACATCACGCTTGTTTATTTTGATTTTATAATTTGGGCCACTGGACATTTTGAAACTTCACTGGGGCTCGTTTGGAATTTTCCTCTTCAAAATTTGACACAAGAATTTGTCTCTCTCCATTGCAGGGACTCCTGCTGCAATTCAGTATGGTAGTGGAGCCATATCTGGTTTCTTCAGTTACGACGATGTCCAAGTCGGTGACATAGTTGTAAAGAACCATGTAATGGCTTGATCAGTGCCTTTTTCTCTTATGTTCTCTCTGCTTTTATATGATTTCTCATTATACGGTTAATTATTACACTGATAAAGTCGACCTTTTGCTGCCAACCAGGAATTCATTGAAGCAACTAGAGAGCCTGGCTCTACTTTTGTGGCAGCCAAGTTTGATGGTTTAGTGGGACTTGGTTTCCAAGAGATATCTGTTGGAAATGCTGTTCCGCTGTGGTATGCTTTTAACATCTTAAATTTTGACACTCACTTCAGCTTCATTCATAAACAAACCTATGTATACTTGTATCTATAGATCCATGAATGAGAAGGCTTGCTTACGGAAACACCTTTTCAGGTACAATATGATCGATCAAGGTCTGATTAAGGAACCAGTTTTTTCATTCTGGCTCAATCGAAACACAACTGATGAGAGGGGGGGCGAGATTGTTTTTGGTGGTGTTGATACTGCTCACTTCAATGGTGAGCACACTTTTGTCCCCGTGACACGAAAAGGCTATTGGCAGGTTATTCATCAGCTTCTTCTTCTTGTCATGTGTTTGTACATTTTTCCTTGTTCTTCTTGTTGATTGCAATTTCCTGTCCTGTTAACAGTTTGACATGGGTGATGTGCTTGTTGCTGGTAAACCAATGGGTATGTGTAGGAAATGAATCAGCATATATATATATATATATATATATATATAATTTGCCTCGAACATAGTAGTGCTTCCATGCATGGCTTTTGGTATTCATTATAACTGATGGTTCTGACCTTGTACATATTGTGTGGATCAGGAGCTTGTGCTAATGGCTGTGCAGCAATTGCAGATTCAGGGACTTCTTTAATCACAGGTCCCTCGGTAAGATCAAATACCTGAAACGAACGTGAATGGAAAATGTTTGTGAATAAAGCTGGTTTATCTGATCATTTATCAAACAAATGGTTTTGTTCTCTCAGTATGCAATTAATGCAATCAATGAAGCCATTGGAGCTTCTGGAAATGAAGCTGCCAGCCAAGAATGCAATACTGTTGTTAATCACCACGGACCAACAATCCTGGACTTGCTCTTAGCTAAAGTAACTACTAATTCTGGTTCTTTCATTCATTCATAGCCTACTCTAGCTCATTAGCACTTCCTTTTTCCATCTATTATGGATTTTATGTTTACTCATGTAGGCACAACCAGAGAAGATATGTTCCCAAATTGGATTGTGTGCGTTTGATGGGACTCGTGGAGTTAGGTAGAGCTCAAAACTCTAAAAGATAGTACACATTAGGGAAGTAGAATCATTTGATTTTGAAAATGATTGATATTATTTTATTGAAGAGTCTATATATCTTGTTTTCAGCATTGGGGTTGAGAGTGTGGTGGATAAGAATGAAGGGAAATCTTATGGTGAGGCTACTTGTTCCGCTTGTGAGATGGCGGTTACTTGGATGCAAAACCAGCTGAGGCACAATCAGACACAGGATCAGATGCTAAGCAATGCAAATAAGGTGAATTCTACTCAAGTGATGGAGTTGGTGGTGTTTAATTTCTGGGAAACTTATAATGAACTTATATTTGGACTGAGTTTTTATGCCTTGTGGCTTGCGGTGTTGTTGCAGGCTTGTGTTAGACTGGGAGAAGCACTCGTTGACTGTGGAAAGATCCCTACAATGCCTACTGTTTCCTTCACTATTGGTGGAAAAACTTTTGACCTTTCTCCGAATGATGTAATATATAGCCCTCAACCCTATCATCCTGCCTTTTCTTTTATTTTGTTTTTTCACATATATAAACTAAACAAAATGAGGGTGAGCTTCGGAGTAATGATAAGCTTACTATCATGTGATCTAAAGGTCACGGGTTTAAATATTAAAAAATTTTCTTATGTTTATAAAGTTAAGGTTAGATACATTTATCTTTCCCCAAATCTTACCTAGTAAGAGCTTTGTACACTAAACTGCCATCTTTTTATATAGATTAAACAGATCTTTTAAACAAAAATTTTACATCAGTTCTTCACATTCATCAGTTCAAGATGTGGAAGCGACTCATCATATTTGTTCTCCTGATAAGAAAATGAATTATCAGTAAATAAAAACAGAGATTGAGGCAGAGCTTTTAGTCTCATCGCCTTCAATCCTTACCAAAACTTTTGTGTTTGACTTACAAATCTCTGTTTTGTTGTGTGGTTGGTGTATTCAGTACATTGTGAAGGATGAAGAAGGCTCTCAAGTCCAATGCATCAGTGGGTTCAGTGCTTTGGACGTGGATCCTCCTCGTGGCCCTATCTGGTAAATTAATCTGTCAATCTTGTCGTCAAAAGATTACTACCCAAAAAAAACAAGAAGAAAAAAAAAATTAAAGAACTGGTGTTATGAAAACAAATGAACATGATTCTGATATGTTAAGAATTAGATCAGATTGTGACATGATGATTGGTGTGTGCATACTGCAGGATCCTTGGAGATGTTTTCATGGGTCCCTATCACACAGTGTTTGATTATGGTAACTCGAGGGTGGGATTTGCCAAAGCTGCATAAAGATAATACATACACACACATATACATATACATATACATATATGTTAGGTTCATGGGGTGTCTTGTGAACTGCTAATGCTTCAGCTGATATTGGTTTTATGTGTGTATCTATATTCTAAACCATGTATGTATATGTATGTATGTATGTGTGATTAATATTCGTTGAATACAAGGAACGTTGTTCAATTAAGGTGTAATGAAAAATAAAACCATTTTGAGTTGGGATCACTTGAAGGGCTCCTAACTGTATGATTGCTGATGAAGTTAATGGCAATGCCAGTATATAATGCTTGAGGTTGGAGCAAATTTGGAATATTCGCTTCTGTGAGAGAAGATTCTGAAGCACATGAGTCCGTTGTAAAGAAATAAATAACATTACATCGTCCCTTCCATAATGGCTCAAAATAGGACAAACACTCCCTGCGATAAAGGACACCTTGTTCCCAACATTCTACAAGAACCAGATCCAGCTGCAAATTTAAGCTGAGTTTGACTGCGTATACTATGAACTGTGTCCATCTTTCTCTTTCAAAATTTGGTTGGCAAGCCAATATTTTTTTAAGGAAAAAAAATGCTTGTTTTGTGGCTTTATGCTGTAAATATAACTTAATTGGCATTAATTTAATATAAAATACAAAATTTACCTGAGCCGCTCATTTGAGGTTAGTTTGAGGGCTTGTTTGGGATTAGCTTTTGAAAAGTAATTGTACACAATCTGAGATAAGTAAGTAAAATCAATTTTGTCTCGATTTACGTAAAAGTAATTTTAGAAGTGATTAACAAATATATTGTGAGTAGTGATAATGTGATTTAGGTTTTGTTTGCGATAGTGTTAGATAAACACATTTACACAAATCAATATGAAACTAATCCACATACTTACCTTATAGACTGTTAATTAGGTTGAAAAAGTAGTAATTCTACCCATAATCTAAAAAGATCCATAACCTATTAGGCTGCTTGTTTTAATGCTTAATAACTGAAGCAAAGCCAAAGCCAAAATAAATAAAACAGTTGATTAAATATAATGATGAGACACCTCTAACCACCTCGTATATCAAATTTTAAACAAGGACAGTAATCTTAAGAAGGTGTAATTAATACCCTACTTAATGACTCGTACTATATCGATGGCTCTATTCTTCTAGAAAATATCTTATAACAGGATTGTGGTGCAAAGTTGTCTAGGATGAGGCGATGAAATGTTGAAGAACAGTTCATAAGCTTACTGGATAAGACATCCAAAGGGAAGGTAAGAGGTCGTGTTTAATCAATCAGATGGCCAATGATGATGATGGTACATAAAATTATAAATCACTTTTCAAGGCCAATTTCTTGTTCCTTTTTGACCTTTCCCCCCCTTAAAAAAGTGGATTCTGCATTTGCGTGCATGTTACAGCACGCTTCCTTAGTTGTTGTTATTGCTGCTGCTATTATTACTATTTGAATTTGAAAGAGGTTAAATTAATGCAGGACGAAGTGCATGTTTTTATTGGTTCATGAATAATTGCTGAGTCATGAGAAGAAAGAGTAAAGAGAGGGAATTGATGAGGCACTTAGGCTCAGTGGGCGGCACGTGATGCCATTTTCTTTGGATTCCATTCTCAACTCGCGTCCACATTGTGGCACTCAACAAGCTCAGCCTCAGTCGGAGGAGAGAACCATTTTGCAGGTATTCATATTTTTTTTTTTTAACTTTTTTGGTTTTAGTGTTTTATGTGTTTTTTCCCTAATTAAATTATTTAACTTTACTCTCTGAACACCGTTGTACAGGACTAACGATATCCATAGAACAGAGTTACAAGAACAGCTGAACGAGTGAAATCAAAAATTGAAAAAAAAAAGGGGATCCTTCTGTCAGAAAGACAGATAGTGTATTTAAATGATGAAGTGAAGAAGGGAGCATGGGGAGGGGGGAGGGGGGAGGGGCGAGGGGCAATTAATGGGAAAGGGGTTAAGTGGCTGGTTGGCTTCTCGGCTTTGCTTGTTCCAACTCTGCTCCAACTGTCGCTCACACGCACGCTCCTTTACGCTCATCACAAGCCCACACCCACTCTCTATGTTCTATCCCTGCCTTCCCTATCTTCAACACACACCCTTCACGGATTACTCTCTCCTGTCAATTTTTATAACTAATAATCACTCGAATCATATAAAATAAATCAATGATTAAAATTAGTTCAAAGTAATGGATATTTAAGATATGTAACTTTTTTTTTCCCGAACATACTCTTATTTATGAAGATGATCAGTTAAAGAGAGTGGAGCCAAATGATGAGAGGAGCATGTATTTAATTTAAGGTAAAAATAGAAAAAAATGCATTAAATTTTATAACAAAAAAAATTGTTCCCTACATAAAAGATCAGATTCATGAGAGATAATGTTACTTATAAATAAGATTGGAGG
The DNA here is from genome assembly GCA_006871305.1 of Vachellia collinsii. Classification (NCBI taxonomy): domain Eukaryota; kingdom Viridiplantae; phylum Streptophyta; class Magnoliopsida; order Fabales; family Fabaceae; genus Vachellia; species Vachellia collinsii. The sequence goes on from QFDD01120476.1 coordinate 9,589, forward strand.
GGTGATAATAACTGCTTCTATTTACTCCATCTCATCCTATATATAAAATATAAATAATCAAATTATATAAAAAAAATTCTAGTTAAAAGTGATGAATGTGTAAAAAAAAAAAGTATACTTGCTATTCCTTTGCTTCTTTTTACAAGCCGCAAATAACTAAATCACACAAATCAAGGAGTTAGTTGAATTAATTAAAGATAAGAAAAATATGTGAAAACTAATAGAGTTAGTTAATTTTCATATATCTCTCTTAGATATATCTTGTAAATGAGATCGGACCACCCAAAAGTCTATATTTTTTATTTATATTTAGGACCACAAGAAATATTAGATTATTTCTTTTGGCCAGGCTTACAAGTGAGACTAATAACTATGCTATTTGGTTAGCTTAATCAACTTACGGTCTTCATGTTGATATAATCCTCACTAAAACTCTTTTACGTTGCAAGAGGTTGGCGGATGAAGTTATATAACACAGTCCGAATTGATCGTCCCTTACAACTCTGTAAATTCTTGAAAAATATATTTAATTACTGTAAAAAGACACTTGATTTATTAAAAAAAATGGCGTGTAGAACCATCTAACTTCTATTATACTATTTTCCAGAAGCTGACACGTTTTTGTTATATCGTATTAACTGAGTATTCGAGCGATCAATTAATCAAACCTAAGATGTTTCCATGAGTACACATAGAGCCATCCAACTTTCACTTTCAGTGTGTTACGGGGTCCATGAACCGTTGAAAATTAAACATTGGACCTCGAAGTGCGTTATACTATTTCTTTATTGGTGAGGAGCTGGTACTACAAAAGTGGATAAATTAAAAAGAGCATACGCACACCCATCATTGAACTCACCTCGTAGTCACAAATGGACATGTTTTTGTGCAAGTACATTGAATCCTATCCATGTTGGACCCAAGTAATTTAGGCAGTCAGAAGTCAAACATACACCAAGTACTGCTGCTGCTGCTATTTAACAATCACTCCTGCCTAATTCTACACTCCTACCTCTCACATCATAAATAATTCTCCCGTGAATTGAATCCTCCCTCTTTCCACTCCTATCTCTCTACTGCTACATATTAATCATCTACGTTAATTGCTTTCCTTCCTAACAGCATCACAGCCATTCCCTTCTTGTATTGCCATCACATTCACAGGTACGTAGTACCCCACAAAGTCATACCACTAAGTACGTAGTACCCCACAAAGTCATACCACTCTATATACGAGCATGCATACATATATACATAACACATTTTTGCTGGTGCAAGTCAACTAGCCACCCTTCACATTCACTTCAAGTAATCTAACTTTAAAGGCTTCTTTATAGGGTAGGCATATTCGTATA
>QFDD01120477.1:0-10069 GCA_006871305.1 Vachellia collinsii
CCCCCCCCCCCCCCTCTCCCTCCCTCCCCAATTTTTCAACATCATCAGTATAGTTCTTCACCTTTCCAACCCTTTGACATGTTTCTCATCCATACTTCTGCTAATTTTCCTTTTTTATTGTTATCTTCTACAAATTCAAAAATTCAGTTGTTGATATAGGGTTCAATGTTGTGAAAATTTTTTTTGTTGTATCATCTATGTAACCTAGCTCACCTAATAAAATTATAATGCCTGTTCATGCTGGCGTTGCTTTTATTTTCTCCAACAGCTGCTCTCTATGAGAATTTCATGATAGTTTTACCCTTGTCAACTGAGAATTGGTCATGTTTGGGATCTCTTAGCTCTTTAGTTTGAGAGCGCTCATAATAATGTTCATCTTATAATGAGTTATCCATTTTTAAATTAGAAAAGATTAACTCAATACTATCACTAGTTCTTTATGGGGACAAAAGGTCACAAAAATTGTCACACAATCATTTGTCTTAAAGTCATTCTAAAGATCAGTTATGACTTGCTGCGAGACACTTTTAATTGTGTTATAAATATCAATATGCCAATCAATTAATGAAAGCAACAGGTGGTTAAAAAAACTTTGAAAGCAATTAATTTGTTTAGGATTGTTGACACTTGTGCTCTACCAATTGGGGCTGTCTACTGTCCCTCCCAAATACGGGATAGGTAATTAAATAAATTATTGCATGCGTTGTTGGGAACAACATATATTATATGCTTATATTGACCATGGCATGCAATTGCATTTCTGCTCAAATAAAAAAAAAAATGTTATTACCGCGTGCGCATGTATCAGTGACTAGTTATTCTGAGCACCTGCGATGTCCTTCATCAGTTGCATGCACTTTGGAGGATTCGATTAAGGTAGTCTCGGTATGTAGATAGAAGAGGTGAAATTCCTCTATATAGCTGCTTATAATTATTAGAGGAATTAGATATGAATCGTTGCCTTCGGCTCCTAAATTACGTAACGAAATAATTAGATAGAATCATATCTCTTCCAAGAGATGTTTCATGCGTTGTTTTAATTGGCCACAAAAAAAAAAAAAAAGGTACTCCATTCTCTCTTGTAACTTTATCAACTAGAGCTAGTGCAACTGTTCGTAATGCTATCTGTTTCCGTTACACGTTTGCTGGCTCATCTATACAACTCCATCAATGACATATTTTGAATATTCCCCTTAATATGATACGAACATATATAGTAAATACATGTGTGTGCGCGCGCGCTCATGGCAGAGAAACCGTCTTAGGGCATCAAAATTGCAAACCCTATAAAGAAAAACCCGTTCATCGTGTCAGGAATACAATATAGCAAAGGATAAAAACTCAGTAGAATTTTATGACATTAAGAAAAGAGCACATAATGCTTGTTGTACCCAGAAATTAATAAAGGATACAGGTTGTGAGGCATATAACAGGAACAATATTGGTGGCTTATTCTCTCTGCTGCCATATTATGGCATCTCAACTCGTAGGCGCATGAGAGACTTCTCCGCTATATTCTGCCTGCGGAGTGCTCCTTTTGTGATATAATTTAAATATATGAAAGAAACTATATATCTAGATTCTAGAGTCACCTCACGGGGCATGCATCCCATCAATTCATAAAGGAGAATATTTTCACAAAAATATGTCTCAGCAGGCACTCTCACATCATGAAATTAATTAACATTTTTATATAGTACTACGACGTGCGTCCCAATAAAAACCGTCTCCTATTCTCTTCCCTCTTCTTCTTCTTCTTCTTCTTTAATTCTTCATTTCTCAAACACGCATATCCCGATGTCACAGTCTGAGCTTCCATTTAAAAATGGGCTGAAATTGTTGCTTTCATCGCCATTACTACTACTCTGCAATAGCAGCAATGCCTCGTGGGTTGCGAAGCCTGACATTCCATTGTTATCACTACACTCATGCCTTTCTTGTTCTTGGCTCAATTGAGAGGCCACAAACTTATCAAGAGCCCTCCAATCAGTCACCCTTTTGTTGTTGTTGTTGTCGTTGTTGACCAGCCTGTTTTGGTCAACTTCTTCGTTCTTGTTGGGATGATTGTTATTATTGTGCGATATTAAAGACGCTAGTGCTGAGCTTGGCCTCTTTATTAATGGCAGAGATGGACTTTCTAGCTGAGGAAGCTGTACGAACTGATCTGACGAGTGCATAAAGCTCAAGTTGTTATCTGCTTCTATCTCCTTCTTACACAAAAAACTTGGAGCTAAGTAACTCTGAGGCTGCCTTGATACGTAGTCGACCCCACTACTTGTCTCCTCATAAAAGTAACCTGAATCCCATCCGTCTATTGTCTTCGTTTGCCCATTGCTTCTTTTCTTGAATGCTCTGCACACCACCCATCCTTCTTCCTGCATATATACTCAACCACAATTTAGAACTCAGTTTGAGAAAAACATTTCAATTTTTTTTCGTTTTAATGCGCCTGGGCATATAATTTTAGCTGTCTACACTTTTCAACATGTTTGGCCAGGAGAAGTAATATATCAGGATGTAGTCAAAGGTAGCACTTAAAAAGTTAATCCACTATTAGTGAAGAAAAGAAAGATAATATCGTCGTTTAAGTTTTTTTTTAAATTAAGAACACTTTAAAAAGTTCTAAATGTTTCAAATCGACGTCGAGATACAGCACCAAACAAATTAAAGGTCAAAGATCCGTTAATAGTGCGGAAAAAAGGTAGCCAACATGACGATTAATTTACTTGTATATAGAGATGTTTACGTAGGGAAAGAAAGTCTACAAAGGAATAGAAAGGAACTAAAGCAAAATCAATTATTCTGCCGTTGAAAGCTGAAAGTAAACGACTTTTGACTTGATGTTGGTGAAAGTTATGTTGTGAGAAAGCATTATGTACTTACCCCCTTGGTGAATATTCAGACCTTAGTGGCCTAAGAAGAATAAAGAAAAAAGTTGTTTTGTAATAAGCTACTATAAAGTAAGTTTTGAAGAGACCAATCAATCTGAATTTGCATCCAGTGGAACAGTGAGGACCTGCCAATAATTTTCTAGCAAACTTAAGACCATAGTTAAATGTCTTGACACAAAACTACAGAAAATAATCCATCCCCTCCAAAAACAGTTATTGTACGTTCTCCACCCGAAAAAAGTAGAGCTCTATGCTGAGAGTCTGAGGTTTAACCTTGGCCCGAGATTCCCTCTCAAGCTGTTTTGTTATAACATCATCGACACTTCAAAACCCACGTAAGTAGAGAAACTTAAACCAAAACAGAAAAGAAAAAAATCGAAGTGGAACAATATAAGAGAGATTTTATGTACGACGAAGTACTTGCCTGAGGGGGTGCATTTTCATCAGATTCAAGCCTATACTCATGCATGATCCAGTCAGTTTTCTGTCCATTAGGGGCTCTTCCTTTGTAGAAAACAAGGGTCTTCCTCATTCCTATGAGCTTTGTCTTGTCGTACACTGACTTGTCTCTTCCAGTCGCCTTCCAGAACCCAGCCACGGTTGCTCTGTTCGTCCTTGTCCCCGTCGGATACTTCTTATCTTTATGGCTGAAGAAATACCATTCGTTCTGTTCCTCATACCCGATCCTGCATCTTTCTGTTACACCACAATTCAACTCCATGTAATGATGTACCAACAATATATAAATAAAGGATCTTGGAAATTATATATATATAAAGTAGACCCTGATAATAAGGAACTAACATGGATTAACTCAACCTGGCTTTCATCTAGTTTTGAACTGTATTTAAATGAGCAAGATGATCTGAGGTGTACGTAAGTACCTTGCAGATCCCATGGTTCAATGCGATATAGATCGATCTCTCTGATGACGTCAAGATCTATCTTCTGAGAAGCAACTTTCTTCCTAAGATAATAACCAACAAGCTCTTCATCTGTTGGGTGGAACCGAAAGCCCGGTGGGACACATGACTCCATCGGTTCCATCATACCCAAAGTACCAAACTGCTATACCCGCTGCATCAAATTCACCACCTTCATTAATATACTCTCCACACCCACAGCCACACCCACAGTGTACTTGACTACTTCCATCATCATGTTTAAATTCTAAACAACCACAGCCCTTATGTGTAGGTGAACCCACGACGTTAAGACTGAACTCAAATCCACAAAGCTAAAAAGGCAAAAATTATAATATATTCTTACTATATATATCAAAAATACTAATTTGACATCTGATCCTAAAGAACATATACTAAAGTTTTCTTAAAAAGGCATATAAACCTTCAGCACAGCAATTAAGTTTAAAAAAAAAGAAATTAAAGAAAAAATGTAGGAAAAAAATAGGGGCTTTTATGGTGAAAAGGTGACGAGTGTTATCAGAGATAATGATAAGCTCATTTGGTGGTGAGCGACACTCACCAAATTGAATTCCCCAAATATGAAATAAAAATGAGCGCGTGTTATAAAACAAAACCCATAATTTCAGAAACAATGATTTTTGCCGGGGTTAAAAGCTAGAGAGAGATGGAAAGGGAGGGAGAACCAAATCATGAGAGTTTGGTTTTGTTCAAAAAACCAAGAGAGAGAGAAGGGCCGGGTGAGATGAGAGTTTAGTTTAAGCCCACAAGTGTGTCGTGGAGAAAAACTGTAAGAAATTATAAACGGAAAGCTAGAGGCTTGTGGTATAATGATGTTGTCTTGTGTTGATGAATGGTGGGAATGATTCATCAGGAACGGGGTTCTCGATCACACTCTCCACTCCAATTCTATAAACAAATAATATCCGCGAAATTATTATCAGTTACACATGTTAAAAGAATAATGAAACTATAAAACAAGGAGGACATCATAGACAAAAGATGCGAAAAAACAAAACAATAGTTGAGAGGAGTAAGGGGAAAAATTACAGAAAGGAATGTGAATATCAGAAATGAAACTGGAGTTATAGGAAGATGGGATGAAGAAAAAAGAAGGGGAATGGTGACGTTATCACAAAATGGCACGCGTTGGTTCGAAAGGCAAAAGGAAAAGTGGGGGGTTCAATTGCAGGAAGGCCTGCCATGGAAAAAAGGATAATGAAAAGGAGAAAAAGGAGGGAGGCATTAGGCAGCGTCTGTGTCTTGGGGGGCTCTCTGACTCTTTTGTCTCCTTGTCGAGAATTTCCATGGCAGTTTTCTGACCTCTTTCCTTGATGGACTATGAGAGTAAAGCTCAGACCCAAAGTTCACGACTTTTACGAGAGGCCTCCCTCCATATGCCCCAGTTTTTTCGGTTTCTCACCATTTTTGTCTTCCACACAGCCATGATTAGGTGAGTTGAATTCGGTAAGGAAGAGAAAATGGAGGGTTTTGGGGACAGAAGCATAAACAAAGAAAGGAAGGGAAGACATCTCGAATTCCCATGTAGACATCAAGCGAGTTCGAAACCTGCAGTTCAAATCATTGGGGTTCCATATATTGGCAGAAAGAGAAGATGATATTATCTGGTGATCACACAAAGTAACATGATTAATATGCAAGACTTGTCTGTATATAACTGCTATTTAATTTCAGTGAATTGTATATATAAACCCTCATAGTACTGATGTTGATGGCCTGATTGGACTTTGATGGATGACTTAATTAAAAGAGATGTAGACAAACTATTCTCCGGCCGGAAATGAGCAAAATGCGATGAAATTGTAAATTCTGAAGAAAAGGATTCGACAGAAACCTATAAAAGATGAATGAAGAATTATGGTGCAGGTCAAGTGTGAGAGAGAGAGAGAGAGAGCAAAGACACATGTAAAAGAATACGTAAATGAAGAAGATGAGACGAATAGTAAGCTATAGAAGTGGTGATGTTTGGAGTGAGGCATGCAAAATAGTGAAGAGAGAAATGGCTCACCTGCGTTAGAAGATGATTAGGACAAAGTGCAATGAAGAAGAAGAAGACAAAATGAGGAATGAGTCAAGCTAAAAAAAGAAGCAGCAGAAGAAGAGAGGAAGGCAGCAGGAAAGAGGAGAGAGAGAGAAGAAAAATTCCGTTAGAAGGGAGGAATGAGAGGAATATATATATATATAAAAAGGGGGGGCGGGGCGAAGAGAAAGGAAGGACCGCTGAGTTGCGCATGGCTTGAAGGTTGTCCCCCAGCATCTGACGTCATCACCTACCTTCCTACACCCCTCTCCCTATTTTTCAAGATGTGGGCCCGCTGTAGCTGAATAATCTTTAAAAATTTTATAACATGATATTTGTTCTTGGATTTTAGTGTTACCCTTTCTGTTTTTTTACCTTAAATTAAGACGCGTTTTAATTTGCACAATTCAATAAACAAAAAAGTATAATAAATAACAGAGCATGGGATTTGTTTGTGTTAACTTAATTACTTGATGTTTAGTGGAATTCAACATGATGGTATCTTTATATATATATATATATGTATCTTACCAATTAAAAACACGTTTTATTTATGATTCAATACACAAACTCTATTTTATTTTAAATATAAGAATTAAATATTTTTTTAATTAATTTCTCGGTTGTCTTCCACTGATTAAAATATGAGTATTTTAGGGTAAGTAACACATATTCTTTACATAATAATTACAAATAATTAACTTAATTAATTTTTTTAATCCCCATAAATGAATAAACTAGGCGTTACACGTGAATTATGAACACATACATACATCATATAAACCTTATACGTACGGAGAATTTAATTGTTGAGTAAGTATGGACACTCGTGTTTTTGGGGGAGGGTGGCGGGCGAGGGTATTGATCCAGTAAAGAGCGCGCTGATAGATTCTTCTTTTTACAACAATGCTTAAAATCCCATGCTCTTAAACCTTATATGTGATTCGATAAGAAAAGGTGCTTTTTTTTTGGGGGGGGGGGGGAGCAAAAACAAGAAGTGAATTTTTTGGCTCCATATTTGCAGCTGCATAACTTGAGGAAGAAGGGATAACATGTATAGAAAAGGGAGGATTGTCGGGGATGCACGTGGGGAGATGGAATTAGTAGAGCTGATGCACCGTCTTGCCTTTCTTATTTCTGGACAGGCAAATATGAATGTGTGTGTGAGCAATGAGCATTGATTAATTAGGAGATGCCTTCCTATTACAGCGATCAACGATGCGCCTATTTTAATTACTAATTATTTATTCTTTGATGACAGGAAGCGATGTAATTAATGTTGATGATATTTAGAGAGGAGGAGGAATTTGATGAGGAGTGAGGGTGAGAGTTATGGACTCCTTTTGAACCTGCTTAGCGGCCCTCCATTCCCAAGGCGGGGAGGGGTGAGAATAGAATAGAGTGACTTTAAGATGATATATGGAAGGGGTGCGAGGGCGATGGAGGGAGAGGGGAGGAAGGGGAATGATGATGATGAAGAGAAGAAGACGTAAAGTGAGAAGAAGCGAGGGAGGGGTTGGTGAGGGAGCATTGTTGCCCTACTTTACTTCCATCACAAACAATACATCTCTTCCCATTTCATCTGTGCTGTTATTTCCATCAAGAATCCATCACAAACATACAATCCACTCCCAATTCATATCCCACGTAGGTGGGGCTGTTCATGGCTTGCAACGTAATTAAATTCTAATAATCACCCCTCCCTTTTCCCTCTCCATTATTACTATGATGGTAACACATATTAGCCTTCTCGGGGGAGGCAGGCAAAGCCACCGCTTGCAAACCACATTTTCCAGAATCACTTTTCTGGTCCAAACCATGGTTTAGAATTAATGCCCCCGACCAAAAATACCCTTCAACTTCAAAACCAAACCATCCCCCCTTCCGGCATCCTTTTTAATAAATAATCCTGAACCACATTAAATCTTTGACATTAAATTTTTAATTTTTTTTCAAAAACATATTCAATCATATATTTTATAAATATATACATACTAATCATCAATTAATTGTACAAATAATGAATTGGTATATCATTTAATTATTACTTTAAAAACAATAATATAAATTAAAATTTATCCTTTCTACATTTATCTCATTGACTTATGCTCTTTTTGGTAATTTAAACATAAAAAGGTTATTCTGATGATAATCATTCAAATACTTTCATCTTAACAAAATTCACTCCATTTAAAATATATTCTCTAAACTCATTTTTATCATTTTTTTTTTCGAAAACTATTTTTCAAAAAGTAATTTAAGTAAAATCTTAAACTTTATTCCTGCACTTCTAATATCCGGGAGAGGCACGGCAGTGTGTGTGTGTGTGTCTATATATATAAATATATGTGTGCATAATATGATAGCCTTCGTGTCTGTGCCTGCATTTGTACTTAATTACATCATTAATTAATTAATCACACCCACTTTTACCCACAATCATGTCTCATTATTAGTAATTTTGGAATCACAACTCCTGCTGCACGTGTCTTCCTTCCATCCCCTCTTCCCATTATTTATTTTACCTTTCACGCTCTCTCTTCTTTTTGGCCTATCTTCTGCAAATAAATGCCAACCCTACCGTTCATTGCCTTCCCTCCTGAACCCCTCCCTCGCCTCCCTCCACCGCACTCCCAAGTTCTGAAGCTTCCACCTTTAACTTGAAGCTGTACATGTTGTAGGAAGATAAAAATGTACAGCCTTTGTATTATTTAACATATTTGAGATAACCGCTGCCTTTTTACTTCTGGCAAAACATAAAACTGTGTGTAACGCCAGCTCGTCGATATATTTTTATGTAAACGTATTATTACATGATTGTAATTCGATGAAATTCGTGAGAAACGGCATTAAATTTATGTAGTGTATTAAATACGCACTCTGGACAAGTAGTTGCAGAGTTGATAAAATAAATTAAAAGCATCAAGCGCGACGTCGTATACGTTCACACATCATGATATACGTATAGGCGTATAAAGGGGTGAGATTTTCTGAGAACGATGGAGGGAGGGACGAGACAATGATGTGGACAGGCGTAGTCCACGTAGGACGGCGGTGGTGGTCGGTAATCATGCGGCGGACCGCATGATTGAGCTCATGCCACCCCTCTGTAGACCCCACCAAACACTTCCGCCTCTTCTCTCCGGCGGTGAGCCCGAAATGGACTCGACCCCTAGCCTCTAACTAATCTCTCTGCCTTTCTACACCTCCCTCCTCTTCTCATCCTATTTACTTACAACATATCTTTAGCATATTTTACTACAATCAACAGAAAACTTTAATTTCATTATCTAGTTTTTAAAATTTAATACCTTTTTAATTCTACTCTTTTAACTCGCCTCCCTCTCAACTTTGCTCTCTCTCTCTCCCTCCCCCCTTTTCAACACTCAACTTTACTCTTATTTAATATGATAAGGCCAAAAAATAATTATGAGTAAAATTGTTCATTGTACCATAAATTTAACACGGTTACTCATGTTAAGGGGGAAATACTCTTTCTCCCTCCTATGTCAATGAAATCGTAGGAGTTTTACTTACAATACAACTAATAATTTAGTGTTCAGAGGCTTTGTAAGTAGAATACCTCTCTTTACAGATCTTTTTGAATAAGTTAGGACTCGAACTTACTTCACTCACATTGTAATTTTGCTTGTCCATTGTTAGACCAAGTAGTTTGGCTAAAATAAAACCACTGTATCCATGGGTGAAGTGGGTACGTAGATGATGCCCTTAATTTTTAGGGCCCATTTGGATTAATATTTACAAAGCATATTCATACAAAATGGATACAAAAAAATCATAGTTACCTTATAGGTTATAAATCAATGTTAAAAGGGTTCCCAACTTCCCATCATCATCTTTTTAAGCCCTCTTAATTAGTCTCTGGTTTGGGATTCAAAAATTACGTTGTTAGTGCAAACAGTGTTAATTATAAGTTATAGAACAAGTTTAAAAGAAACAAGAAAGAAACACGGTTGGAATAATCTGCCATTGGAAATAATCTTGCTGTGTCCTTGAAGGATGTTAATTAACCCGTTTGGACATGGACACTACTACCAACCTTACCTCATGATCCCTCCGACGCCCAGCAAGTTTGTTCTTTCAAGGTTAGCAATGAAATTTTCATTTAGAGTTGACGGTGGTTGGTAAAGAGAAATCATCATGAACTCCCTGCTTAATAATGAAAAGCAATAGCAAAAAAAAAACAAAGAAAG
>QFDD01120481.1:0-11512 GCA_006871305.1 Vachellia collinsii
GGTCTATCTTCTGCCTAAGCTTGGGAATAGAAATGAAATATTCCCACTTGGTTCTCTATAATTTGCTCAACTTCAACTTGAAAGGAGTTTAATCATTGCACCTGGGGCAATACTGCAGCCAGTGAGGTTCCAACTGATTTGTCTATTAGCAATTTGGCACGAGAAAGCTATTTCCAGTAAACGAAGGTTTTTACTAGGCACTAGGATTGGCTGCCAGCAATAGCTTAAAATTACTTCTACAATACCATCTCTAAACTGCATCACCTTTTGATAACTAAATGGATCTTAAAATGGTGTTGTACTTTAACCATCTCAGAACAGCAGGGACACAGCAATTTGTTATGTAATCAATATTTCTCATGTAAATTGTGATTTTGTATGATTGCAGCTTTTAGAAGAGCTTAACGAAAGAGGTCCAAGAGATGATTTAGATGATGGTATGTTTACTTGATAAATGGATATTCCTTTTTTTCCTGTGCAAAATTATTACATGGCCTACGAATATTTGACTATCTTAGCAATGCTGGGAAAATGGCTCATGTCAATATCATATTTTCCTTTTGACATTAAGTTCAAATTAAACGTCTGGTACAAGTATTTTTGTTTATTGGTCTTGCTTGATTTCAGAATGGACAGGGACTTCACTTGAGGGAGCCGTCAGCCTTTTCAGAACGTCATTCTTACAGCCTCTACTAAAAGCTTGCAAGGTATGGGGCATTTTTTTAACATTTCTTTGCAAGTCAAGCTCAAAATTGTTTTGGCTAGACGGTATTAGTTTATACAAATTTTTCAGCCAGACGGTGTTAGTTTTTTTCAACATTCCTCTGCTGCTCATGTTGCGCAGCATAGCAAATCCCTACTCATCTTTGAATTCCCCCACAAAAAGAGAAAAACTTTTGCAATACAATACTTAGTAGATGATGGTATCTTCTTGAATGCTTTGATCAAAATTGCTAGGCATGTTCGTCATACATAGCTATTGATGCTGATAATTGTAATTTTAATTAAAATAGATTCCGGAATATGTGCATACAACAACTGTGCTAATACTGAATATTGCAGGAGGAGATAGAAAGTTCTTACAATGCAAAATTGCAGCAGTCGAGAAGCTCCTTTAGCTGGTAACGACCCTTTGTCAAGTAGCCTCGGGAGGTGCAAGTGATGGACAGGATAGCTGTTTGTTGTGGCGCTAAAGTTAACACGACAGGGATGAATTTGTGTTGACATTGAATTATTAGAAACTATTCAACCGTATCACCGAGAAAAATTGAAACCATTCAACCCTCATCTGCACATTTATTCAGCGACTGCGGTGGCAATATATTCCCAGAACCCCTCTTCTCCTGGCTATGAAAAGCTCCCCCTCTGTATAATCTTTTGAAAAACTTCTGAATGGAGTAGTTGTATATTTCTGCCAATGCCTAGGCATATGCTTGGATGTCCAAGTAACGAAGTAGTAATTACAATGTTTACAAGGACTCGAACTATTTTTCCTACCATTGAACAGGTTTTCTGGTTTCTGTATCCTACTTCAGTGTGGGGGAGCTTTTCCACATACGAAGAGCAACACATTCCACTGGTTGTTAGGATCTGACACATGGCCCTTCTTTAGTTTAATGAAACGGTGACACCCTTTTGTTTCCTGAATAAGGGGCAGACAGCCAGACACTAACAGCTTGAACCGTAAGTGAGATTGAATCCGTCACTTTCCACTTACACAACAGTTTTTTGAAGTGTTCGTTTTCTCCCAATTAAGGTCGATTGTGCGTTTTGAATGATTTGATCTAGAGCATCTGTTGTGCGCTTTAATCTTAGCCATCAATGTCTATGTTTTCTTTCAAAACGACCAGCACAAAATTGTAGGACCCCTTTAGAAAATTTGATTTGAATATTTATTTCGTTAATCTATGAAATTGATTTGTACTTGTATAATGCCAATTAATTACCATATCTATTTATCTTTCTTGTAATGTTGATTATAATTAAGAATCAACGTGACCAACATGTTAGACATATATCCAAGTGCTGTATTTGTATATCATCTTTTTTCTGCGGCGCTTTATCGTGGAGTATGTCTTGGGATCATAGCCTAGCGTCCAGTTGATGTGAGTAAATATTCTTATTGTAAATGAAAGTAACAATTCTTACATTTATAATTATTTCCCCAACAAGCTAAACCTCAATTTCCAAGCATTACCATTACTTTTATTTTTTTTAAAAAAAAGATATTTTAGTGTTTACAGAATATAAAATAAAATAATCCTGTAAGTGTGACTTTTTTTATTTAAAAATTATTAGAAAATATTAAATATTGAAATTTATACAAGAATGATAGCAATGGGTAGTACAGTGATTGAAATGGGTTCTATTAAGGCTACAACAGTGGTATTGCATGGGTATTGAATCCTTTTAAAACTCGTAAATACGACTGACAAACTTATAAATATGAATAATAAAGTTGACAACACGGAAAATATTAGAATGATATGGAGAGAAGTATGCTTACAGTTGGTGGGACTTGGAATAGTATTTGTAAAAATTTATTTTTAATTGACTTCGTTTATATATGCTTTCTGATTTAAAAAGTGATGAAGTTAAAAAAATATACAAATCTATACCTCTTAGCCAGGGGAAAAAAATCAAACTCCATGATTGATCACGTTGTTCTCTACGAAGATGAATATTAACATGGACATGATATATGATACACGACGTGGTTTCAACACTAGGACACTAGAAAAAAAATATACAAAGATTAAGAATAATTGAAAAATGGTCTAAAACAAATGCTTGTATTTATCACAATAAAACTCTACTAAATCGAAATTCTGGTACTCATAATGCTGGAAACAGTTCTCCCCATTTCAGTTTCTGAGGCAAGTTTTCTGCGGCGCCGCCACGATTGGCTTGGCTGCTTGTGCCAATAATTGAACTAAGTGCCACCGCCAAAGCCGACTGAAACTTTGGGTCCGCCGCGATGGCCTTGGTTGCGGCAGCGATACTATCTGGTTGAGCAAGAGGTTGGGGAGGGGGAGGGGGAGGAGGATGGTGATGATGAGTTGGGTTATTGATAACGCCGTTCTTTTGCACATAAGGTAGCCTGTAGAAATTATCCATTGTCGTCGACGACCTTGCAAGGTTCATGGAGCTGAAAACGTTCCTGTTAATATTACTGTTATAGCTGAGAAAATTATTGTTGTTTGAGGAGCTAAAGTTGAGACTTGTGAAAGAAGGGAATGATAAGGATGAAGATGATGATCTTTGAGTTGGGTATGATGATGAGGTCATGAATCTAGAGGCTGCTGAGTTAGTGGTGAGGTCCAGAGTGATTGTTGGGTGAGAAGGAAATGATGAAGAAGGATTGGAGAGATATAATGGTTTTGATGATCTGCTAGAACCATCTGATGAGAAGGAGAAATTCAGGCCATAGAGATCAGCCGAAGCACCGGTGGCTGTGGCGGCGGCGGAGGAGGAAGTTGATGACGAACCAGACAAGAGCATGGAGGCTGCTGCGGAAGTAGTGGAAGCCATGGCGGTGGCGGAGAGAGGAAGAGGGTGGTTGTGGATTCCCTCATAAGTTGTAAGTAAAACCGAAATATCCTCTGCACATCTTTGCACCTGAAATTACATTATCATCAAGTTTCTGTTAATAACACACACACACCCCAACACCTACTCAATCAAAACGATAAATAAGTATTAAGTGTGCGTGTGTGTGTTTAGTGTGTATGTGTGCGTTAAATGAACAAAAATTGAGTAAAATATGAATGTACAATGAGATGCTTACAGGCCATCAATGAAAATATTACAATAACATATCAACTCTTTATTGGGTGAAATCATAAACCCTAAACTCTAGGGAATTGATGAGGGTAAGGACGACCTTTGTTAACCTCTCTCTTTTGAGTGAGGATTCAACTATCGTTCACATATTTAACCTATCAATTAAAACAATTTATATAGATTAGGGTCACTAACTAACTAATGCACACAAGATTTAACTAATAAGTCATAAGATATTAACCAACTAATCTCATCTTCCAACAACACACACACACACACACACACACACACACCTGTTTTTTAACTGGGCATGAGGGTGCAATTGTGCAACGATAATATGCTCTAGGACAAGGATTTCCCTTTGAGATTTTCTGTCCATATTTTCTCCATTGGCACCCATCGTTCATCTGTTTCAACAAACTCGAATTCATCAAACTAACTCAAAAGAGAATAAACTTGAAGGATCTAATGATATGCAAGTTAATTACAGTTGGAGCGTCGCATCTTGCTCTCACACAAACCCTAGCTTTCTTGGCAGGATTATGTTGGGAAACTTCGTCTTCTGCAGAAGAAATATCTCTGCTTGTTTTGAGTGCTTTGCTTTCATTGGGCGGCTCTTGAGAACTATTGGTAGGGCTTGGATTAATATTATTAGCCTGATGATCATGAGTATTAGTAGTAGTTGTAGTAGTTATGCTTCCTCCTGACTTTGATGTTTCAAATTTGCAGTCCAATCCAAGAGCCAAGTCTTCAACTTCTTCATCATCACCGCCCTTCTTCAGTAATAATGCTTTCAAAGCTTTGTTTTTGATCTGTTCATCGTCGTTTCTTACTGCATTATTAATATTATAATTACTACTGCGAATAAATCTTCCAAGGCTCAGACAAACTAGCTCATCATCAGATTCAGAAGAAGCAGTGGATTTTCCTTTGGTTTCTTTTTGGAATATGTCTTTGAACTGAATTTCAAGTGTTCTGTAATCGTTCAGAACTCGATCCAAACACTGCTTCAGCCTTTGGTTTTCTTCTCTCACTTCTCCCATTTCCGTTCTTGCACATTCTAGCTCCTCCGCCTATTATAAAAAAAATTATGAATGTAGTTATTTCTTAAAACTTTAATATATATATATATATAAATAATCATTTTTAACATGAACAATTAATATTCGAATTTTTCAGAACTCACCTCTTCCTTTTTGGTTGAGGATACTATTGATGGTCCAGAAGCATCCACCGGTGGTGGCACCTGAAATACATTAAAGAGCACTGAGTAATTAAAATGAGATTAGAAAACAAATAAAGTCATCACCAAAATATACAATGAATGAATCATATATCTATTTATCTTCCCTTGTATGTATAAAATAGGAAATAAGTAATAACTAATAAAGAGAATTTGTTTCGGTGTTTTCATCTGCAGGATTCATAATTTCGTCAGGCATCTTATTTGCTGATTTGCCCCAGCACATGCATGATCAACTCTATTTATATTATCAGATAATACACGCACAGTTTTCTTGTATCTTTATTTTTCAATCACAACATGATAACACACACACACACACATGCACACAGAAGTCTCAGGTAATAACAGGTGAATAACGAATATATAATGTAATTGATGAATGACACAACTCTTACAAAACCAATACAATTTGTAATAACAATATATATATATATATATTATCTGCTTATATGCACATATTATCTTACAACTCTAACTATATATGATGTTTTTAAGTGAAAAATGATATATTTGTAATAACAATATATATATTTATTCGTGTATATATGCACATATTCTGAAAAGACTTCATATTGATTTGGCTTGAAAATCAAACAAAGAACTGACAAATAACGGTTATGAACTGTATTAACCTCTTTGTTATCTTCATGGATGAGCAAGACAAACCAGAGACACCATCACAAGATGGATCATAAAAACTTGCGAAAAAGTCTCATATGAATATTATGTCTTGATTTGTGCTAAAGGCAACAATTAAATCAGAAGAAAAAGCTTGATGATCTGAACCAGAAAAAAAAAAACTTGACCGTAATAATTACTAATCAAGCTTTGACGTACCAAATCCAAATCTAAAAGCAACATATATATAATGATTATTTTTAACTAAAAAAATGAATAGAAAGATAGTTTTCTGTCTCATAAAAACTGATTATGGCGATTGAAAGATGAAACACACACACACACATGTAGCAGAAAATATCTTCACCTCAATATCAATCTCTTGTTTTGGATGATCTTCATCACCAGCGCCACCAGATTCACTCATCTTCTCTGCTTTGACTCTATTTTCATGATCAGATTTTCCTAAAGCAAACTCCATAGCTGCGAGAATAGAGAGCTCTTTTCTTTCTTATCTGTTCTCTTCTTTTCTTTCCTTTCTAGGCCTTCAGAAAGCTTAATATATAGGGAGAGAGACTTGCATGAGGTATTTGACTTTGAACATAAAAAATAAAGATAAATAAATAAAATGTCAGACACAACTCAGAGGCCAGAGCCATATCCAACTGCAATCGAGGAAAAAGTAAACAAATATTTTATTGTCAACAAGAGTATTAAAAAAAATAACAAGTAGAAGAATTCAACTTCAACGTACGCCAGAGAAAAGATCAAGAGAGAGAAGTTTCGTCCGGTACAAAGTCAGAAGTATCGCCGAGTCAAACCTTGTCTGCCACCTCCGGTAACCGGATCATCCCAGGCTCCTTGCGTATTTCTTCGTCTATTCTTGATGAAGTCAAGTAACATTTAAACTTTTGGGGCTGCCCTATTAACCACACACCCCCCCCCTCTCTTGTCACAATTTCCATGGAATATCGAACCATTATATTACATCTAGATAATAAATAAGATCGACGAAATAATTGATGAAAAGGTTCTCTCTCTATTTACATGGGAAATCTATTTGTTTGGGAAAACGAAAATACCATAATTTTGTTATAAATCACACATCGATAGGGTCATTAGTGAAATATGCTTTTTAAGTTCAAAAGGCATCCCCCTCCCAACTCCCATTAGATTAATCTTTTAGGATCAAGTTTTTCCTTTAAAACTGTGATCATGACAAATATGCATATTTTCATTGAGAGTGTGATGTTCACAAAAAAGGACTAGCTACAAAGGATTCTAATCAGCAAAAAGATTGAGTAAAATATCGTGATGTGGAGTGTGTCTATAACTTCAACGATCCTCCCTTCCAAAAGTTTAGTTTTTTAAGATTAAGCTTTTCCTTTAAACTTGTGATTATATACAACAAAAGGTGCACATGCTGACATGCTTTCATTAAAAACCTAATGTTGGCAGAGATGAATATCCTCATGGGATTATAACCGGTAAAAGGTTGAGTAAATTAAAGTACTGTAGTGAACCTCTGACCCATGCCATTGGGCTACACAACTATTTGAAGAAATTTCAATTTTTATATATGAACCCTTGATTAGGTTTTCCCCTTTTGGTTAATATGAGGCAAATAGTCTTTAATATACGTTGAGTGTTTTATAATTTTCTTGCTTAATCAGCTTGATTCTCTCAAAGTCGTTATAAATATGTGTGTACGATCAATCAGCCAGGAAAAAGTCATGCATGTACACATATCGTCAGCATTATTAATTAATTAGTTATAATTCCCCCCCCCCCCCCCCCCCCCACAAAAAAAATAAATAAGTATACTAGTGTTCCCATTAAAGGATGTAATAACGTTATGTTCTGAATCATTTGTGTCCTCATTTCAAAGTGAAATAGAAAACGACCGCATGGTTTAATTTGCTTATAATAATCAGAAGTAATAATATTCTGACTAGCAAGCTGTGTTCAATTCAAATAATATTAATACTCGTCCACTTGCATGTAAGTATGAGCCCCTAATTCCATACTAATCAATTTATTATTGGTTGGTAAACAGAAAATAATTCAGATATCTATCTCCTCCACTATAATTTAATGGCGGGAAATTAAATATACTAAAATTTATTAGGATAATTAACAACAGTAAATTCAGAACCTCTTTAATTTAACAATCATATTAGTTTATTTTACGAATCTTGAAAGAAAACGAATGAACATAAATAATACTAATATTAAACATGCGCATACGTACGTACGTACAGCTAAATGATGCATTATCGTTGAAGATTTGTTTTTTTTCAATATATTCAATTTGATAATTTCTTAATCGTTGAAGTTTTATTATTGCACGGTACGGTTTTTAATTTTAGGTTGGTTGACTTTTAATTTTTTAAAAGAATAAATTAATCACAAGTCGCAACAGCCTCCCTACGGCGGGTCAAACCTCTGACATTTTCTTATTTTTATGGTAATAAAGGCCCCTTCTGCGTAAGTACCTTGAGTTACAACTTTTAATGTGAAGAACTTTGAATGGGAAATTAGTATGAATTAATTAATAGGAGAATTAATATGATGTTATATAAGCAATTTAATTACCAAATAAGTAAATAGTATGCAACCTGTTGTTATTTTCAATATTGAGTCGTATCATTATCATTACATGTTGCATACATATTGTTAAACATTTTGGCAGTTAGATTGCATGTATTTAAATACATATTAATTATTTCCTCTAATTCTAAATATAAAAATTAGTTGATGAGTTTTATTTGATCATAAATCTAAGGCTTTAATCTATTTTTATCTCCTAAGTTTATAGTCATTTTCTCAAACTCTCTCTATTGATTGATTGTACGGATAAAAGAGATTTTTTAATCAAAGGAATAGTTTTTTATGCAAATGATTAAAGATGTACTTTGTGAAAATCATCAATCATTTTATTTTTACAAATAACTAATTTAATTAATTTTTTAATATTTATAAATTAATTATCTATCTTTTACATCGAGTACATTTAAAGGTAGAGAGCACGTGGTATTAATTGTTCATGTAAATTTTTTCTGGAAAAATGTTGGGTTGAAGAAATTGCAATGAATTCTTATATTCTCCTGGATGTTCAAATATGTGTGCGCTGTTTTCATTTCAGAAACGTGTATTCATCAACTAGAGTTGACAAAAATAATTAAGAAACGAGAGGGGGAAGAGAAAGCTCCTATATCTTATATTCATGGGCATGTGTTCAAATTCTCCTTGAAATTATCTAAAGTTTATTTTGACTTAATCTTTCAAGTTGAGGGCATGTGGTCAAATTCCCCCACATTTTTGTTTTCGGTTCTGCCTAATGGCTGTATCCTTCAAACCTTAACTTTTGTGTTACGTTTATTTGTATTTTTTTTAATAGCAGGTAGTGTCCTTTTTTATGCATATAATTTTTTGAGGATGAATTTTATCCTTCTCCTAAAAAAGAAAAGTTTGCAGAATAATCTCAAGAGTGATATTATGTTCAAAATAAAGAAACCACCCACCATATAATGTGCGTGGTAATTATTTTTTTGCCCACATATAATATGCAGTAATTTAATTAATCAAGCATCGATCTTTTCATTTGGATTTATCATGCAAGGGAAATATAGTATTAAATTAGCTATCAACTATAACATATTTGCACTAATCTTCTTTGGAGCGATCAAAAGGTCAATGCTTCGTAGCTAATTCTATTTATACGTTTTCGTCCAACTTGACATATCTATTGTCTCTATTCTTTTGAATTTCCTCTCAAAATAAGTTGCATTTAAGAGCGAAATTTTGACAAGTGGGTGTGTGTGATACAATACATGTCAAGGAATGTGGTGTAGGGATAATAAAACTTCAAGTCAACAAGTTTCATTGTCTCTATCAAGTTTCAACTTTCAAGAATATATAATTTTATCTTGTATGAAGCTACACAAAACCCGTACACACACATATTTACTCAAAGAATAAATTACATATAAAATAATATCTCTTTAGTATTATTATTAAAACTTACTAGTATGTTTATGTGCCAGACTTGGAGAATTGATATATAACGTTTTATAATCCATTGTGATGATAGGCTTTCACAATTCCACACAGTAAATAATTTAACATATGAATGTGAAATAAGATAACGTTGGATATATAATACGATAGAGTGCAATTCACATTGTATATCCGGATACATCACTTCTCATAAGCTAAATTCATAGACTAAAAGCTAAACCTAAATAATAAAAAGTTAGGTAAGTAAATTACGAAAACTGAGAGTAAAATTAAGTTATTTATTCAGAAAAAAAATATGAATCCATTTTTTAAAAAATATCTCATTTAATCATTTTCATTGAAAATCATCCATCACATAAAACTTTTTTTAATTATGTGTAAATTATAAAAATAGTTCAAGAAAAAAAAATTATAAATCTAGGAGATAAGTAAAATTAAATATAATTGGTATATTATATTTAAAATAAAAATAAATACTACCACTGGTCTTTTATACAAAAACCATTTAACTTTTTTTCGAAAGATTAAAGAAGTTAATTGGCTTATTTATTTGTCATTTTCTTAAATCAATTTAATTGACTTATAAAATAATATATATCTAATGATACATAATATATATTATAATCAAGTAATTTATTTACTTTTTTAATCTTTACAAAATACTATCAAACTCTTATATTAATGATGGAACGTATAGATTTAGTCATTTTCATTTTTCATATTCATCATCATAAATCTTTTAAGAGCTCAGAACTTTATTGTTATTTCAAGTTATTGAGTTCTTTTAGCTTGGCATGCCTAAGCAATATTAATTTCACTATGAATTTAAATCATATTGGGATAATAATTCCCTCCCCTTTAAAGTTGATAGTGTGACATAGGTAAGTGAACAAATAATTAGCTAACTAATTGGATTTTGAATAACAAAAATGTAGAATACGTAATTTTACTAAACGGGTGGGATACATGTTAGATCATGGGGTAAACCTGTTGCTAGGTTCTATTAATGTGTATGGATAAATACATAGAACATTGCATAACATTCAGCCATAAAAAGTGATTTAGGCTAAATAACTTTGTTTTCCCATCCAAGAACATTAGCATGTGTTGCAAGTAAAAGAGGTAGCAAATGCAATATCAATATCATCCAGTCATTAATATAATATCTATTTAATTAATTTGGATAGATTTCAAAAGATAGTTAAGTTAGTAATTATTAAAAATATATGTTGATTTCTCCAAAATACTTTATTATATTATTTGCATTAGAATTATCATTTGATGAAAATTCTATTAGCATGGCAATCAATATGGATAGTTTAGGGAAAAAAACTTATAAGTTTATGTAATAAAGTATATTAAAATAATATATTTATAACTATATTTAATTTCCTATCAACTCTTATATATATATAAAGACTGCATAGAGTATTAGTTTATGTACTCACAAGCCTTTAGACTTGCAGTTAAAGAATGTTTGGTATTGACCATTTGTAACTTGTAAAAGGTATCATAGATTTTATATTTTGTATCGATCTTGATGATTTTGCATATATAATTAAATTATACACATATACACATACATATATATATATATATATGTATGTGTGGATGGATCATACCATTTTCTTCAATAATAAATAAATAGACAATCACAACACAAATTGAAGACGTCGAAAAGAACGAAAATTGCGTAGGAAGACGAACTATTATTCCTTTTGTATAGGGCAACTAGATTGTTATACCATTAACTTACAAATCCTAATTTATCCTTTTGGATGAACAATTAATAAGAAGTAATTATAAAGGGGATAAAGCCGGTCCACTTAACTTTCTTATGTCATT